>JANHGB010059449.1:4124-23290 GCA_026283785.1 Coracopsis vasa | reverse complement strand
CTGCTCCACAGTGATTCTGCCCCTGGCTGAAGCAAGGGAACATGCTGGAGCAAGGAAAAGCCCTGGCACTCTGCTTTTTGGACCAGAAGAGCTTACAGCATCTGGGAAGAGCACTGAAATGGCGCATTGCAGCCACGCACCCCACATGCTTCGCATAGAGCCCCTCTGGTTCAGTCCCTCCCGGGATGATGCTCTCTAAAGGGTACCTCGGATGCTTCTGTCCAACAGAGACAGGTCGCAGGAAGGCAGCTCTCATACACAAGGATCTGCAAGCCCTGTAATCACACATCCCCACTCCTCCCTCTCCCCCAGCTCAATTAAGAGACAACGTTTTCCTGCTTGCCTGCTCTGCTCTGGTTTGCTCTGCCTCATGCTTCTGCAGGGTTTCTCCTGCCCTTCCGCCTGTGGTTGGATGCTAATGCACCGGGCTCCACTCCAGCCCTGTGCAGACACCCAGAGCAGGGATGAGGCAACTTCCAGAGCTGCTCCTGGGAAACAAGCACAGGCAGAGTAAAGCTGAGTGAGGAAAAGCTGTTCCATACAGGATAAATCCTCCCAGCGCACACCGAGCCTCATGGGGGGTGCTTCTACTTGGAGATAAAGCAGGGTTAATTTGAATGAACTTTATTCCTTCCCAAGGAGGGTAAATGGAGCCTGATTAAAGCCACTTTAATTGTGAATAAGAGAGTTTGCCCAGGGAGTTAATGGGCAGTCACAGCAGAAAACAAAGGCGGGTTATGCTCATCACAGCAGGGTTCAAACTTCAGCACAGAACTTCTTCTGATCTGAAAACTGTATTTCATCTCAACACACAGACCAACAACCCCAGTTTATATATGCAATATACGCCTCTCTACTTGATCCTGCTCAGGGCCACGCAGGGCTGTAAGTACAAGTGTGGAGGCAATAACAGATCAGAGGAGAGTAAACCCCAGCCATGGCTTGGAGGGATGCAGTGCCACCACCGCCTCGGCTCTGCCGGCTCACCCAGCTCTGGCCCATGGCATCCTGCAGCTACCACAGTCATACCTTAGGTAAGTGCTCAACTCACTCGTGTCGCTTGTGACTCCAGCCCCAGTTCTCACTGTAATTCCTCACCTATTTTTCTCCAACTTGTTGCCATTAACCTGGATTTTCATTTCCTCCCTACCAAATTCCTGCCTGGTTGAAGCCAGAGCCTCTGGCTCAGCCATTTCTCTTCCTATGGAAAGCTCAGCCAGCGTTCCAGCTCTGCTGCCCATCTCCCTCCCTGTGCTAGATGTCCGTGTTAGACCATCAGATACAAACCCAGATGCTTCAGCACTGGAGATGAAGGTACAACTTGAGCAGAGGAAGGCAATGTGCTGCTGGAGAGGATTAAATCACTTATCCTAGAGCCCAGCATCCACTCCTAAGGAAAGCAGAATGCTCTGCCAGGCTGGAATACTGATATTCTCCGATCAAACAATCTCCATTTTGGTGGTGAGAAGCGCCCACAGCTCTGTGTGTTTGACCCTCACTTAGCCTCTGACATTAGCAATGCAGAAAACTCAGTCCCACCAAAGCAGGGAACTGTGATTGCATCTCCACTGACAGATGCTGGCTGTTGAACTGTGAGGAGCAACAGGGGATTTCTTGCTCTCTGCTCTTAAAGGCACAGCAAGATGCAGCTCCCTCGCTCCTCACCCACTGCAATCATTGTCTGCCTCTTCCATGTTGAGCTGCATCTTTCTTCTGTGCCAAGCTTCCACTTTGTGGAACAGTGCCTGGTCCTTGTACTGAGAGTGCATAGAAGGGACAGAGAAGGGACAGGGAGGGAGAGGAGGAGGGAGGAAGGAGTAGCACTAAAACCCAACAGTTTCTCTTCCTCTCATTTTAGGTCACCCGAAGTCTTCCCAACTTTACGGAAAGGCAGATTGAAAAAAGCCCCAGTAAATTCATGAACACGCACTTATTACTTAGCAGACAGATCACATTTCTCCCGAAATGTTCCAAAATGCATCCATTTTCCGAGGACATTACTCTCATAATACCGTGTGGAACATTAAATGAGAATTTCCCTGACTTGGCTCCCGAGCACATTTTGATATTTCATAGCCTGACACAGAGCCCAGGGTAACTAATGAAAATCTTCTCCAAAAGTGACAATCTTGTCTAGCAGCCTCGCCTGCTGAAGAGATTGCAACATAAAACAGATGAGTGCCCTGCTTGACAGCTAATTGTGTCGGGCTTAATTACAACAAGCAGGATTTAATCAGCTGTGCAGTGCAGTTTCTTAGGCTGGGGGAACCATCTGGAATGTACCTTGCTCCTAGGCTGATGGAGGGGTGGGAATCACTGCCTTTCAAAGGCAGGGGAGCGCCTGGGCACAGATTGAAATGCGCAGTAGTTGCTTCCCCAGTGCCTTCCATTGGAGCTCTTTGATGAATTGGGGAGGTGTTTTATGCACACCCGCATGCCGCTGCCTCCTGAAGACAAGGCTTTGGAAAGCTGCCCGGGCTCCATCTGATGAGCCACGTTCCCCCCCCTCCTTGGCCCTGTGCTGTGGCCAGAGCTCGCCACAGGGCTGTCAAGTTTCACATCTTGAGTCACTCTCTCGGTTCTCTGCCTCCCTTGTCCCTGCCCATGGGCAGCCCCAGCCTGGGACAGAGCCCTGCTGCAGCCAAGGGGCAGTGCTGTAAAGCCAGGATCCTCAGGGACCCCTTGGTGCCATGGGCCTGTCCTGCTTTGCAGCCTGGGACCAGGGTCCTACACACCAAGAGCTGGAGAGCTCTGTTTATATTGGCACGGAAACATGCACAAGGGAAGGGCCCTAAGTCAGGGATGCCCAGGATGTCAGTACTGAGGAGGGATAGGAGGGAAGAATTAGCTCTTTGCATTGGTACATGTGCTCCTTCCAGGCTGAACATCAACACCCACGGAATACAAGCTAGGGAATACTCCAGCACTGACCCTGGTGAGGCTGACACCATCTCCTGCTGAGCTCTGGTGGAAACAGGCTATTGATAAGAACTCCCTGAGAACTGCAGGCTGAAGCAGTCCTTCATTCTCTCCCCCCCAAATAGATTCAATACACGGCTATTAAACCAGTCCTCTCTCATGTCAGAACAGGGAAGAATGAAACATGCATTTCAAAGCCTTTGAAACAACAACAACAAAAGGCTCTTGCTAGTGCAGGAATCCTTTGGTACAGCATGCCTGCAAAGAGCTGTGCCCATAGACTGGTCCCTGCAGGCAGGAACAGGGCTGCTCCTGTCCCTGGAGCCTGGCAGCCTCGGAGCACGGAGCAGGCAGTGCCTGGCTCCAGACTGCCCTCACTCCCGCACATTAGGGCTGCTGCAATGGGGATTTGGCCTCATCCACCCTAACCTGCACCCAGGCAAAGAATCACTCACTGCAAACCTTTGGGACAAAGCCAGTCACAAAAGGCACCCCTGAGCATCCCGTATCTGAGGTGTGCAGGCACATTCCTCACTTCAGGAGTGCTTTATCCATCAGCCTTTGCTGCTGGGAGCAGCAGTACCTGCAAGGGGACTGAGTCCTTGGTGTCCATCCACTGCTGCTTTCATCTACCAAGAGCTGGCTGAGCCTCAGCAGGGAACTCCCAGGATCTAACACCCCTCAGCAGCAGCACAGCCCTCACCCTCTTCCATGCCCCTGTGTTTAACCCCCTCACCTCTCCATGGCTTGGCATCACTTGCTGGGCCCTTCCCTCTGTGGCTGCTGGTGCAGGTCTGGTTCTATTCCCGGCCACAGGGCTCTACTTTGCTTCTCAGCCTCAGCTGCTTGTTCTGCCTTGGCTCCATGGCAAAGATCCTTCAGCTCACACAGGGTTTTGCTTGCTGTAATTGACTTGAGGCATTTTCCTCTTTTTTTCCCGTTCTCTCTCCGTTTTACCCAGTCTTCCATAGTTTGATCTCCAAGAGGCTGCTGTGAGCTCCCTGCTGGGCTGACATTGATCCCACACCACCCACCTCCTCCTGTGCTGATGGGGTCATGGATGATCACAGTGTGGTGCCAGAGCAGTGTTCCTGCCTCCCCTGCTCTGGTGCTGGATCCTGACCAGGCAGCGTGGTCAGAGCATGGCCCCTCTGCACTGAGCAGAAGAGACTCCACAGCACCTTGTACATTCTATGGGACTTTTGGGATCTGCAGGATAGTCTAGGTGAATCCCAGTGCTAAATCCACTCAAAGCCATGCAGGCTGATGAGTAATGATGTAGTAGGATGGATCCATGTCCATGGAAGCAGTGAAGGTGGATGTGAGCCATAGGGTGGAAGAGCCACCTGAGAACAGCACATCCAGCCCTGTTCAGGGTGAGGGCTGAGCCCAGCAACCTTGTTTGGTGCTCCAAGTGACCACCAAAAGCAAAGCCCAGGGCTTTGGGCTCATGCACAGACTCATGGCAGATGATCCAGGTGGGCTTCAGGCTGGGTTTTATGCCTGGGGTACTTGAGAGAGTCCTTAGGAAGTTGGAGGGAGCATGCAGTGAGCCTGGGAGGACTCACAGTGGCTCCAGTCCCCTGCCATTGCCTCACATCCACCCCGGTAAGTCTGCACCCTCTCTAAGAAGCTGTTGTGGGTTCACCTGCAAGGAAACTGGGAGCAAGATTCAGCCCAGGCTCCGTGTTCCTTGGCCTTACACTGGATGCATGGAAGCAAAGCTGCTTCCTCAAACGCTGCTCTGGGTCTGCTGATGTGGCTCCAGCTCTGCCCAGTGCCTGGTACAGGCTCTGAAGCACACTGTGGGGGGTGTGTGCATCAACAGCTCCAGAGCCCATCTGGGAAGGAGCAGCACAACCCCCTGGTTAGAGCAGGCCAGCAGTTCCTGCAGCACTTGGCCTCATTCCCAGACTTATCCCTCACCTTGGGCAAATCACTGGAACTTCTGTTTTCCTGCCCCTTTGCTCAAAGCGGAGCAATGGGACCATCTGTGGGAAAAAGCTCTGAGGTCTCCAGAGATGCTCCTGCATCCACGCTCATCGCAAACCCTTCCTTCTGCTTCTTCCCCCTCTCTCCTCTGTAATTCCAAGCCCATAATCATTCACCATCCCCCAATGAGCCCCCCCTCCAGCAATTAGTCTCCCTTATGCCCATTTTACAACTGCAAAACCCAAGAAGCAAGGTCAGCCACTGGCAGAGGCAGGAACAGTGTAAGAACAGCCCATTTTCCATACCAGCATCCCTGCTTTCGACCACTACACCTTCCTCCACTAGGAAAACATACCAGGGGAAGCCAGACTATGAGCATTGTCCACAGTGCTAATCTTCAGAGGACCATATTAGTGCAATTTGATGTCAAGACGCCTTATCTATCATGAAGCAAGGAGTAAGATTAAAGGACTGGAGTTACAAGTGCCTTTTTGTTTGCAGTAACTGGCTGAGTGTCTGCCTGGAAAACAGAGGCTTTCCATCTAAATTACTGTCACGTTTGCCATGCAGGAGTGGATTGGTCTCAGCACCCTTATTAAAAGGACTACAAGCCTTCTACAGCAGTGGCTTGAAACTCTGCAGCTCTCAGGAACAGGGTTGCAAAGTGGATGTTGAACACCGGATACTGATCAGAGTCAATCTGAAGCAGCTTTTCCAACATCAGTGGAATAATGTCTGCATTTACACTGGAATCCTGCCCTGGGGACCTGCTTGTGGTCCCTACCCTCTTTGCACCAACTCAGCTGCAGCATGTGCTCTGCTCATCCAAACTGGTGGAGCCACTGTGGACCTGGATGCAGCTGCACAGGTTTGCACTGGGTGACACGTACACTGATAAGCACACCAGTGTAAAGGACAGGCAGAATACAGCCCTTAAACCACCTTGGTTTAAAGGTGAGGTTACTCCAGAGCATCCCTGAAACGACTGGGGAGGAAAAAGAAGGAAGCTGGAAAAAGACTAAATTAATAAAAAGGAAAAGAAAGAGAATGGGGTAGGAGAAATGCAATAAAGAAAGGCAGGAGGAGCACGGGGCAGGATGTTATCAAAGGCTTGCATTGTATTCCTAATGATGCTTTAATCCCATAATGACATGGAGGCGCACGAACATGAATATGGAAGGCAGGTACAGCCAGGATCAAACACGCTCGGGTTTTTGTGTTTTCACCTGAAATGCATCCAAAACGCGCTGTCAGACGGTGTTTGCTACACTTGTCTCCTGCTGCCGCTACTCACCCTGGCAGCTACACAAGACACTGCTCCAGCACCAGGGCGAGGGAGGGAAAAGGGACTGCAAACTTCCTTGGGGAAGAGGATAATGACCATAACAGAGATGAGCATCCTCCCGGGACCGCCTGGCTTCGCTACTAGCAACAGCAGCCCCGTAGATGGCAGTGGCAAGTCAAGATGCAGGCAGCTCAGCCCTGCCTCCGATGGCAGCCTGCAGGTCCCAGCAGCTCCAGTCCCTCGGATGCTGACACCACCCCCAACCTTTACCTGGCCCAAACCGGTTCTCTTCTTGCTTCAAGGGAAATGCTTCCTTTTCCATTCCCTCTTCCGCCTGGGGCTTGCTTCAGAGGTGAACTGAGGCTGGTCACATGCATGGGAGGTGCAAGGGGGCAATGGAAGAGGGGGATGTGGGGCTGTGACAAGTGGGAACTTGGAGACATGAAGAGGAGCAGGGAGGAGCAAAGCAAGGCAGTGAGAGGAGCAGATGGAGGAGGATGCAGCCTGGTAGGGCAAGAGGAGCACATCTTCTCCTTGGCATTCCTGCAAGCTCCGGGGTGCACCCCAGGCCCCTGGGAGCAGTGTGGGTGAGAGTCTACTGCTTATTGCCATGTATTTATTTGCATGGTGTCATGAGAGCACAGGGGACCCTCAAAAAGCAGGAAAATGGAGCCCTTGCCTTTAAAGCACTTTGCAACTCAGCAAGGAGAGAGGAGATTAATAGGAGCTGGTGCTTTGGAGGGCAGCAGGGAGACAAAGTGCAGGAGAGGGACTTACATCATCAAGGCGTGGAAACAGGAGGTAAGCACAGGGAAGCTAGGGGGGCAGGAACTACATATCCTGACTTTCAGCAGCTGGGTGTTGCATTGCAGCATCCTTTATCTGCTCTTTGCTCTCATTTCCAGCAGGAAAACAGAAACCCCCCAGTAACTCCTGCAAGTTCAGTGGGAAGGGCAGAAACCTGAATTCTCTCCCTTGAATTGAAGCTGAGTTCACCAAGACTCAACACCAAAGAGGCGACTCCTCTGATGTGTTCCACCAGGCACAGGACACTCAGAATTGCCCTAACTTCCTATAACCAAGGGCATATTTGATTTCCAGCTGCTTGCAAGGGAAGCATGGACAATCAGAGCCC
The DNA here is from genome assembly GCA_026283785.1 of Coracopsis vasa. Taxonomy (NCBI): domain Eukaryota; kingdom Metazoa; phylum Chordata; class Aves; order Psittaciformes; family Psittacidae; genus Coracopsis; species Coracopsis vasa. The sequence goes on along the minus strand of JANHGB010059449.1, from coordinate 16,019 downwards.
AATCCCTACCCTTCTGTGGGGTCAGTGTTCCCACACTGGGTATCACAGCTTCAAGTAACCCATTGGCTTCCTTGCAAAGCCAATGGAGCAGGAGAGGTAAACTCCTGCCTGACTTCAATCAGATCAATTACCTTGATGTCCTCATGGGCTCCCTGTGAAGAGGAGGTGGCCTCCGAGTGGGCACACCAAGATTCCTCCTGTTCCCATCTATGGTATCAAGACACTTGCTCTCATCCTACGGCTTGGCCATGTCCTCACCGAGCAGCTCTCTGACCTTCAGGTGTGCTCTGCACACACCACATCCCAGGTTTAAATGAGGTAAAAGATGAAGTATGTAAAATGTGAGCTGACTCCAGGCTGCCGGAGCTGGGAAGGGAGCAAGGAGATATTAACATTAATCCATCACCCGCTGCTTTATTGTCAAAGTTGAGCAAAATTGCTCCAGTGAGTGCTGCTATGAGAGACCAGTGAAGAGCTGAGCAACCCTGACCACTGGTGGCAGCCTGAGCACCCCTGCTCCCAGCCTGGGTGCAGTAGTTGAAGGTGGCTCCTCCATCCTTTATTCCCTTGGTCTCCCCACTCTTTTTGTCATCTCCTTCTCTCTCATCCCCTTCCCTCTTGCCGATGAAGGATGGATCTGCCGTCTTCACGTTTCCAGGGTAACAAGGAGAAGTTTCCCTCCAGCCCAGAGGTAAAGCAAACCCATTCTGCTGGAAAATTCAAAGCGAGGATTAACATTTATAAACCAGCACACGACCCAGTGCAGCATCCACCATTCCTGCCAGTCCAGCCCCATCATTGCGTATGGCAGCAGAGCCGGAGCCACCTGCACAGGGTTATTCAGTGGGTCCCTGGACGCAGCCCACAGCCAGCGCTTGCCTGCAGTGGACAGGGCTGTGCTGGATTCTGGTCTGCTTGATCCTGTCCTAAGCTGGCAGCGCTGAAGAGCAAGGGCGACAAGGAGGAATAAACAGAACAACTTACACCCAAGTAAGACTGAAGTATTCCTTGAGCAGGATGTGGAGTGGGTTGATCAGTTGCCCAAGAACCCCATACAACCAAGCTGACGACCTCCCGAGGCACCAACTGCAGACACAATCGTCTGGAGCAAATGGCATCCCAAGACTTAAAGGGTTACAATTTATGCACTCCATATTTCAGGCCATCAAACGTATTTCTTCCTGAATGCAACCTCTGGGAATTACGTACCTGAGTTCTCTGGAACCGATTCCAAGGCGTCCCAGACTTTAAGCACCTCAATGCATCAGGCGCTTTTGTTAAGCCTCTCAGCAAAGCCCACTCCCTGCCTGTGAAGAGTTTACATCCCAGCGATAAGACAAGAGCCAATAGTTTGATGCCAACAGATGGAAGCAATAAGCAAGCACAGTGACTGTAACAGAAATAACAAACAACCACACGTAGAACATTTTCTCCTACGTTAGCCAAGGAAAGTCCATTAATTCTCATCTGGAAATCCCTGTGACATTGGCAGTGAGGCTCTGCCATGGCTGCGCACGCTGCTGCCCACAGCTTGCATTTGCCTTGGTAATGTGGGCCATCATCCCATCAATTGTGCTGTTTTCTCCTACCAGCTCATCGCCATGATGCCCAGGGAAGCAGGATACACTGAGTAGTAAGAGCTGAGCCGGATGTGCCTGGGTAGGATGGGAGGGAAGGAGCCTTGCACCTTGTACAGGGTCCTTCTCACCCTGTGGACCGAGCTGGTGGAACACAGCAGCGAGATGTCGTATTTATAACACCAGGAGTTATGCATGAGGCAATCCCGAAGCATAATTACTACTAAATGTTTAATTAATAGCTTCGGAACGTATTGATAAGTTCATTAAGATGATGCACGAGCACATGAATATTCCAGAGCAGGCAGGAGACAAAAAGCTGTTGCTGGAAAGTGTTAACAAGGTGATTACACCATTTACATGGGGAGCCTGCAAGTGCTCAGCTCACTCCTGGTAGAGGAGCAGTTTACAGCCAACTAAGACTGAACCATCTCATTGCAACCCTCTCACTTTTCCTCTTTAATGCAAACAAATGGATGACATTTTCCAGTTAGAAGGAACATCCAGCAGCGTGGACCAAAGCAAAGGAGTTAATTGTTTTAAGAAGCTTTAACTGCATTTCCACCCATTGGAATTATTGCCTCTGGAAAAACAAACATGAAAAGCCTCCAGCAACAATAAGCAAGATACCCAAAGGGTCAACTCCAGCAAGTGCTGGTGTGGAGTAGAGAGAGAAAGAAAACCAAGCACTTAGTGATTTTCTGCTCTTCCCCTCTTTAGCTTCAGAGAACTGAAGCTGATGAGCTCTGCCCATTGCACCCTAACTCTAGAAGAGACCCTGGGCCAAAGCCCTTGCTAACTGCCAGCATTTACCTTTCCTTCCTCCCCTTCCTTTCTTCATTTCAGTATAGACAGGCTGGGATGGAGGCAGAGCTGTGGACAAATTCAAACACTGCCTCATTTGGAAGCCTAGAGGAAGCATGGGTTGGGTTTTGGCATTGCTATATAAGCTGGTTTTGGCTGGGAGACTGAACAGGAAAGCCAAGGTAGCAGAAGAGCTGCTCTATCTAATCTCATCTTCTTGAGCTAATAATCTCCCTAGCTGCTCATGCTTTTAGATCTGCTCTATATTCTAACTCATCTGTTTTACCAGGGCCTCATCCATGCTGGATCCCTCCTCATCTCTTCTAATGATTTATAATCCATATTGGATTCTGAGAACAAGTTTTAAAAGGCTCCTGTGAGGAGGCTAAGCCTTGCTCTAAGTTCCAGTCTGGGTGAGTTAGGTGCCTAGATAGGAAGCAAAAAACATTGCAGCTACTCCTAAAGTGCTTGGAAAAAGTCACATTTTTGCCTCCTACCCCCTGAGAATGAGTCCATTCTGGATAGATTTAGGTAACTTTTCATCCAGGTGTAACCTGGTGGCCTTGCCTGGGGTGGCAGCAGCAGCAGAAGAGAGATGAAATATGGACAGGGCTAGAGATGTGACCTCTCAGTCCTTCCACAGTACAAATGAAAGAGAAAGGCACAAGTCTGCCTATCTTTGCAAGGCATACAAACAGCCCCCAGTCCTCTCCTCACCTGCTGTGACTGTTGGGGATGCTTTACCCAGGGCCATCAAAAGTCACCGGTCATCCAAAATGCAGCTTGTGAGCAAGTCAGCTGCAGTGATTTGATAACCAGATCTTGAACAACTGCACTCCCGTTACCCAGGATGGAGAGCTGGAGATGTTCTGCCGATGGGAACACTCACAGATACCCAAACATGGTTTTAATGGTGGAACTTGATGATCTCCAAGGTCTTTTCCAACCGAGCTGATTGTGTGGTGTGGGGTCCCCTCTCCATGCGCCAGGCATGCGGTGTGCCTGCACCATCTGCTCAGTGCCAGACTCACCTCCCACACAGCCAGGCAGGAGCTCAGCATCCTCAGGGGACTCCACAGCTTTCAGCAGGGCTAGAAAACAACTTCCACATTCCAACCCACAGCCCAGCTCCCTTAATATACCTGTCTTGGTACCTCCTCATGCAAAGCTGGCTGTGATTACAACCTCACAGCACCTGAGTTAAAGGCCCTGCCCAGAAAAACACACCCATCATCTTAATTCTCACCTTTACTATGCAGCATCTTTCAGGTGCTTTCAATGTGAAAAGCATCTAAGCAGGAAGTCCCTCTCCTCTAAATGTGGTACCTCGTCCTGCAAAGGATGCTTTGGCTCATGGTTTGTGCAGAGAGGGGAAAACCGAGTCCTTCTCGTTGTTAAATGAATAACACCAGTGCCTTCCTTGGGTAAAACTTCTAATGAGGTGACAGAGGGTGAGATGCCACCACTGCCACTGGTGCCCTTTCCTCATCTCCACACCAACATTTCCTCCATACAGACACGGCCCACTGGTTGTTTAGCAGGTGATGGAGGATTTTTGCTTCCAGAGAGATCCCAGTTTCTGACTTCTGCTGTTGCCCACAACCTCATTCCCACTGTGACCCACAGCTCATTCCCTCATTCCCACTGTGACCCACAGCCAACGACCTGCAGCTTTGCAAGGGGTTTACTGGAAGCTGATGACAAAGAAGTCTCGTCTGAAGCCAGGGAAGAGGACAGGAGGTTGGGAACATTTCACTTGCTCCCAGCAGTCAGGGAGCAGCGTTTGCAGCTTGATAAACAAGCAGGAAAAGCCCCTGGGCAAACCCCATGACAAGGGAATGGGGGCAGCGGGTGAAATACTGCTGAGGAGCAGCTCCAGGGAGCGAGGAGAGGATGACCTGATGGCTCTGAGCAGAACACACCAGCCCCAGCACGTGTCCAGCCCCCCGGGCACCGCAGCCACAGACTGTGGCCTTCTAGCTCTGAGGGATGTGCAGGCACATGGGCTGTGCTGGCATCTCAGTGCCAACACTAATCACCACCCAGACCAACCAACAGGCAAACTCAGCTTGAGAGGTCACAACAGCACAGGCTGGGAACAGCTCCTAAGAGCTACTGCTCCTGAGCTTGTATCCCTTCCGTGCGGACTGATCCTTCCTCTCCCTTGGCTTTCACAGATCGGATCATCAGCTCCATGGGTTGCTCCATGTGGATGACTACGATGGTTTCATACCCATCCCCTTGTGCACCCCCCCGCATGCTCAGCAGCTCTTTGCCCCTTGCCTCGATCACATTGTAAATGAGAAGGAGCTTAACCCACCAGCCATCAGTGAAACAGCAGCATCTTTCTCCTTGACATTCAGGCGATAGAACAGGTCCTTGTAGGGTCAAGCACAGTCTCTTTTAAATAATGCATTCTGTTGGTATTTAAGTGCTGGCTGAGAGAGAAAAAGCAGCCGGGGTCCCAGAGCTCTGTGTTCTATGCAGCAGGGCCATTGGAAGCCCTTGTGCAGACACAACACTCACACAGTCGCCTGTCCCACCACTCACACGCTCCTTCTCCACATCCCACATGTGTCCCATCCATCAAACCTCCTGCACATGTTTGGGCTCCCAACGCACGGTCATGGCTGTGCTTCCACCCTCACTTGCACGTCCTTATCCCTCTCACATCCCAAACCCTCCACACCTTGCACTCAGACCTGATGTTGCTGGGCTGGGGGGGTGCATGGGTAACTATACCTGGCCCTAAAATGTACCTGTACTTGTATCCCTCCTGGTGTTCTTGCTGCAAACCAGCAAGAACCCAATGGCTGTGCTTACCTGGGTGTTTCTCACTGCTCTGGAGATGGGGAGGAAGAGGAGGGTCTATGCATCAAATCTGGGCTATGACATAAGGCCTTTCAAAGGAGCAGCTCACAGTTGCCTCCAGAGCCTCCTGTGATAGAGAGACCTCCCCATGGGGCATGGTCGTGTTCCATACTACAGCAAGAGACATCATGGGGAGTTGTGCAGTGGGACCTTCTCCATAAGTGCCCTGTGAAAGAGGAGCGAGGGGCAGCAGCCAGAATGCACCTCGCTGGCTCTTAGCTGAACATTGAGGATCTGCTTTGAGTTTCCAGGCTCGTGATGTGTTGCCAGGAGCTGTCACTTGTACTTGGATCAGTCATCCTGAGCGCTGCGGTAGCAGGTAGGGTCACACCTCTGCCTGGGATCACTGAGCAGAGATGGGGAAAGGAGCTGGAAACACACGTGACCCTCTGCCAGCACCAATCCCACTGCTGTGTGTCACTGCAGAGCACTCTGTTACCGAAGTCACCCTCTGCTGCCTTGTTTTACTGCTTCTGACAGGCGAGGGGGAGTGGGGCTGCAGTCAGCTTCCATCACCCTGCTCCGGGACCAGCACGTCTGCTCCCTTCCTGGGGTCCAGCAAAGCTGGGGATGCTGCGTCGCGGCTGTGCCCTCAGTTTCCCAGTGCTCTGTGTGGGAGAATCCAGGCATTCCAGGTCCTGCTCTGTCCATCACCACCTCCCACCTCCCCAGCTGGGACTGAACCATAGATGCCCTGTGCTGGCACTCGTGGATGTCATCTCTAAACACCCCAGTCATGGGGTCTGGGTCTCCAAAACCCAAGGTATGAGATGGGTCTCCTCATCCCTTTGAGGAGATGACCACTCTGTTTGCTCCTTGCATCTACCAGCCCAGGAAGACAAAGCTTGTTCCTCACCTCAGCTGAAACCCCTTCCATCCTTGAGATCAATCTCAGCTTTGTTCAGCCCATTTTGCATAGACCCAAGCCTGTACTGAAGCGTGGCATCAACAGAAGGACTCAACAGCGTGACTCAGGGAGCAGGGACAAAAGCAAACTGCCAAAGAACAAAGGGAAGAAACCGGGAGCTGATTTTTCCTGGTCCTGACATAAGTGAACTGAAAGCCCTGTGTGTGGATGTGAGCGAGCTGGGGACGTGTAATCATAGAGCGGTTAGGGTTGGAAAGGACCTGAAGATCATGTCATTCCAATGCTGGCAGACCTGCCTCAGTGCTGCATCAGCCCCTTTTCCAGCTGAGAGGGAGGTGGGATCCTGTGCAACACGCCTGGAATGCCTCTGGAATTAGAGTGTGTGGCAATAAACAGAGGGAACGCTATTGCCTGTGGTATCCCGCTTTGCGTGCTGCTAGGGCTCCATCCGATCCAACAGGGAGCTATGCAGAAAGCAGGGGCTCTGCTCCAGGTTTACACCATGCCAGGAAGAGAATTTTGGCCCAGATCATTGGTGTGGGGGCTTTTTCTTGGGTTTTTTTCCCCAAAGCCATTACTTGGCCTCGGTTCGCAGCGATTTCACTCCCAGCACGAGCGGGGCCGCGCTGCGATAGCGGCCGTAATTGCCATGTCAGACATTGCACAGCCATTCATTCCCCAGCACCAGCAGCTATTGTTATAAATTAATAAAGCCTGGACACAGCCCGTAGTGAAGAATGAAAGCACAGAGAGAGGGAGTGTGATGGAGCCTTAAAGAGACAGCAGAGCTGAGGGCTCCTGACAAGCCCCCGAGACTCGGATCTCTTCAAGTGCTTTCCAAAACCAACAGCGTGTGGGGCTGGAGGTGTTTCTAACTGCAGCTGCCTAAAGCACGTTGATTCAGGATTACAGGGTATTTTTAGACTCTAAAAGGGAGCAGATATAAATATGTCTCCATTCCTGCTGCAATCCAATTGGTTTAATCACTGACATCACTGATAGGTGTGATCCATGCTGTACAAACAGAGCGTTCATTATAGAGTGGGCACGCAAAGCAGAGATGTGCGTGTGTGTGTGCCTGAGGATATATATACATGTTTTTATATATTTGTACATAATATATGTATTTATATACAGGCACAGACACATGTACCCCTCCCTTTCCTGTTTGAAAACCTGATGCCTGAATCATTTTCACCACTAAGACAAACCCCATACTTTCCTGGCAGAACGATTAGGACTCTCGGATCTGATGGCCACAGCTCTGCAATGAATTATTCATGGAGGCTAATGATAAGCTGGCAGATTTCTGGCATTGTGGCATAAATGGGCTGGAGATCCCAGTTATCTGTAAGTGACCTGCTCCTCCCGGGTTCCTGAGGCACCGGAGCACAGGGACAAATGGGAACCATTTTCTGTTACACAAACTGGTTCACTCCATATGAAATGGGTTAGGTGGGGACTCTGCCCTGCTCCTAGGGAGTTCTGCATGGTGCAGGGTGACCCCAACAGTAACACAGGTTGTGTGCTCCAAACTGCCATGCCAGTGCCTAAGGGTTTGAGAAGGGTAATTGCTATGGGAAACAGCTATGTGGGGACTGCCCACTGCACTGCAAGTCTCCTACCGTATATCCAGCAGTGGGGAAGAGCAGGTGTCCAAGGAAAAAGCATAAAGTTGGGGATGGTTCAAAGCCAGAGCCTGCTTCCTGCATCTCTTGTGCTTTTCCTATGATTCCCAATGTGATTCCTCCCTTCCCCTCTGCTGATTGAGCCCCTGTACTGTGATACAGCATCTCTAATAGTCAGCAGTAAGGACCAGCAGCAGATGAGATTGGAGGGTACAAGAGGGCCCTAGCCCTCACTAATCCACTGCTGTTTGGAGAGGTTCTGAGGCACACACTGAGCCTCTGCCAAAGCCCTGTGCTGAATCCCAGTCCTGATGGGTAAAGGTGAGGAAGAGGAGGGAAGGAGAATGCAGTGACTGGGAAGCAGATGCCCTGTACCAGTCCATACTGAGCAGCACAGAACCGGCTGTGGGATGTGCAGTGTTGCCTGCAATGTGTTTTCCAGGTAGTATTTCGGTGTCTCTCCCATCCCTCCTCTGCACTTTGCTGGAAGCCTGCTGTGCGTCTGTAGCTCTGGTTTAAAGCTGTTTGCTTTCTCTGAGGCTTTCCAGGACTTTTATTCACCCATCAGTCACTGGCTGGAGAATAAAACGTTACAGCCACAACCAAAGGTCAAAAGAAGTTCCCTGTTCAAAGTCCTCTCCTCAGCAGGAGTTAAATACAGCATCAAACCCCACTGCCGAGCATGATGTCTCTCCAAGGCTCTGTTTCCATGGCTGGAGCTCACCTCTGAGCAAAGCAAAGGCCAAAACTCCCAAGCTTTGATTGGAGGTTTCAGACAGACTGCCAGGCTCTGCCCCATGCCGTGAAACCTGGGCTAAGGACAGCAGGTACAGACTGGAAAATCCATGACCACAGATTCTGTGTCCCAGAGGAACAGCCACACAAATTCCTTTAGGTTTCTTCAACCCATTCATCTTCTACACAGTAATATAAAGCTTAATGCTGTTAGCAATGGACAGGTAAAGGAGGAGGTTCAAGGCTTATTGGTTTAAATGGTCCAAGTAGTTTCCAACTTCTTGGGTATTTCATTACAGCCCAACAGAGCCAGTTACTAATGGTAAAACCAGGACATGCTCCAAAGTAAATGAACCCCTTCTTTGAGCCCCTGGCTCCCCAGATAGCCCCAATTCCCACTGAAACCCAAATCCCCTGGGTGACTTCCCTGAGTCTCTTCCAAAGCCTCAAGGAATGGGGAGTTTCTCAGGTTAAAAGGGAAGGAAGCAGCACGTGTGATGGGGATAGCACACACATCAAGGTAATTGCGATGCGGAGAAGACAGGGCTGATGCTGTGCATAGGTCCCCCTTGTCTAGAAGCTGCCTTCCCCACCCTACGTTTCCTCTGCAGTTTTAATGTTTCCTCTCAACCTTTGGATTGCATTAAAATATTAATGCTAACGGGTTATTATAATTTTAGATTCCAATTTTTAATATTCTAATACAATTATAAGCCCAAATGAAATCTTTCAACAGTACTGGCTGGAACGATTATGTGCAATTGAAACAAAACAATCCACCAGAGCCAGGAAAATGTTTTCCTGGGATTTTCTCACCCTGGGTAATTTACCCAATGTCATTCATTTGTTCTGATGGAAGGACAGCCCAATATTAGGAATTCAATTGGATTGTGCATTCAAACGTCTCAAATTGAACCAAACACCCCTAAATGCGGCTCAAGTTTCACCTTCTTCCTACCAGGCATGCAAAGAACAGGGATGTCCCAGGTAGGTACCAAGAGGAGGGGTCTGGGCAACCAAAAAGGCTACGATGCTGCAGTAAAGACCTCCCCATTGCTCTGCTCTGTGAGTAGAGGTGACGAGGTGAGCACCTCTCAAAGTGTGCTCATAGCCCTCTGGTCCTAACGCTTCCAAGGTCCCCACTGGGTGCTATGTGCTTGTGATACCCTCTCTGTTTTCTGGCATGAGAAAGCTGCTAACACTTCTAAACTGTTTTTCAATTTAAGGCAGATTAAGAGCAAAATTCTAGTGGGACTAATAGTATGTAATCTTCTTTCCATTCCTGCTCTTGCTTTCGGAAGAACAGTGCACTGCAATGGCGTATTTCACACTCTGAGGCTGATATTTCAATTTCCTGCTTAAGTTACAATGAAAACTGCCCACACTGCTGATGCTCCCATGAAGAATAATTTATGTTGATTGACGTCCTTTAATTCCCTTTGGATGCAGCTCATGATTAAGGGATGCCAGGAAATGTAAAAGCGTGTCCTACCTGTGGACTCCTCTAAGCTCCTCTGGAAGGCTTTGAAAAGCTTCCAGTTTCAAGCACAAAACACTGCTACTGATCTTTAAGCACCTTCCCTGTCATCCCTGTTTTCCTCCCCTACTTCTTCCCTACCCCACAGGAAGATGGAATGAAATTACTGAGCTCAATCACAGCCTTGGGAATTGAGTTCATGGCAGCAGAATGATGCTGGGAGGACACTCACCCACCTGCAGGTCATGGCAGGGCAGCTGCCTGCACCCTGCCTGCCTTCCTGAACAGGTTTATAGGACACCCAGCAGCTTCATGAAGCTGAAAAGCCCATGAATGGGGTTTGCATTGGTTTTGGGGGCTGCTGAGATAGATTTCAAGACCCTGATGGGCAGCTGCATCCTCATGTGGCTCACTAGACTGACACAAGTTAGGTGTTGGTAGAAGGGAGCAGAAGCCCTGAGCGTTGAACATCAGCAGCTCTGCAGAGATACACCCTGGAGTCATCCCCCATGCACCCAATTCTGCTTCAGCTGCTGGGGCAAACTGGTGCAGAGGAAACGCTACAGAATGAGGCATCTGGGTGTGAAATCAGGCTGCAAACCTGCTCTAAAACCAGTCCCTGCACTGAGGCTCTCAAGCCAGCCTTGCTGGCACCCTTATGCTAACCAGACATGAGAAAACATGCCCTTCCTCCCCTCCCTGCACCCAGACACACCTTCCCCAGCACGCAGAGCCCAGCACCCCATCTGCCCCTCGCACACCTTTGCCCTTGCCACGAAACATCATTTATATTGCATCCTTTTGCCTAGCTAGTCAGCGTGATCCTTGTACTTGGCAAAGCAGCTGCCTTCCTATCTCCTGTGGACAGGAACCGTGTCCCTTTGTGGAGGATTTGCCTGTACAGCAAGGATTTATGCTCATTCCAAACTCAATTCAGCTCCACAGGCTGCTAATGCAGCATATCTACAGCAGAATAACCCATCCAGCACAACCGAGGGAGGGGCTTCCCTGTGCGGGCAAAACCAGTTTGGAGGCTGGTAAGTGAAGAGGAAAAGGGAATTGGCCCCTGGAGCCCCCCAGGCTTTGGCAGATTCCTCCTGGAGCAGCGAGAGGGCTGCTGGAGCTCAGAGGGTTAAAAAGCAGCCCCAAGCAAGGCAGGGCTGAGCATCGCTTCCAGATGCTGAGAAATCTTCTCATCAAAACAGTGTCAGAGGCTGTCACGGCGGAGGGAAAACAAAGGCGCTCCAGGCTGGCTCTGCATGGGATGTAAAGTGCTGTTTAGTTAAAACAAAACTCTCTCAACGCAGCCGGCTGGCGAAGGGAAAGGGGGGAAAGGGAAAGGCAGAAAGAACGCAGCTTTCGAAGCTTAGGAGATGTTTAAATGGAGAAACCCATTGAGGCGTGCACAGCCTGCATCCGTCTGCAGCGTGGACCCACAGTGCGGCCAGTGCTAACTGCTGTCAGTCAGGGAGATGGGAGCCCTTTCACCAGCCTCCTGCTCGCTTCACAGCATCCCCTTCCCCTGCCCTAGCAGCCACAGGACCATGGGAGAGGAGGGGAGAAGGCTTTTTTAACCAGCCGGAAGAGGAAGGAAAGAGCCCGTGATGAATGGTTGCCAATGAGGTGTTGGACCCCTACACGTGTAACTCCTGCCCCAAGGCAGCTCACTCCTTCCCATGGGCCTTGTTTTGTGTGCCACGGAGCAAAATGCTTTTCACAGGGATGCACTGATCTTACTGCAGAAAGGCAGGGCTGGAACATGGATTTCAGCGTGCAAATGTTGTACCCTCAACACAACACTGCTCTGGCTCCAGAAAACCTTTGGTATTCCTGGCTCTGAAGCCTCAGAGAATTCAACAGGAGGGATGCAGGCAATGGAATTGCAATCAATGGAAAGGGTGCTACAAGCTTTGGGGCTTTATTATCCCCCCCAGC
>JANHGB010059444.1:0-15931 GCA_026283785.1 Coracopsis vasa | reverse complement strand
AGGCAATTCATTTTTTTAAAAGAAGCCCAATCCAACACATGAAGCAGCTGGGTTTCAGTGAAAAATTAGATCTCAAACATCACAATAGAGCTCTTCAGACATAAGAAATTAAGAACTCCAGTCGGAGAACTTCTTTGTCTGGAGAGGCCCTTGACCTCACCGAGACCCTTGAAATCTACTAAACTGAGAGATAATCTTTTTAAGCCTTCTCCTCTTGGTGACCCTCAACATCACAGGGTCATTATGAGGTTTCTAAACCCTCACACAGGTTTTTCTTTACTGACTGACATCATTTGCGGTGTGGTTTCTAGGATAGTATCTGTGACTTCATCTCCAGAGAAGCTGGTCCAAAATGTGGTTGATAAACTTGCAGCTATTATGGCCAAACTGACTATGAATTGAAGATACACATTTCTTTTCCCAATAAACATTTCATCTTATCAGATTCAGCATATATTCTCCTTCCTAATGATGAGAAACTAATGTCCGTCTGTCAGAAGATCAGATCTTTAGTTGGAGATCAAGAATTTACACCAGCCTGGCACTTTTCTCCAGCACCAGCTCCACCTGGGAGTTGAGTGCAGTGTGTGAGAAGGGCAGACTAGTAAGTAAATTCTGAGGGTAAAAGCCACCCATTCACTGGCTTGAATGGTTTTGTTTTGCTTTAGCAAGACTCCTTGGGTCTCAGAATCATCTCCATGTAATCTGAAAAGACAGATTCTAGACAGTCAAAGCAACTTAATTTTAAATCTACCGCAGCACATTATCTCAGTGGAATCCTGCTAAAATCAAGACCATGCACAATTAGTTTCCTCCTTTGAATTTGAGTTATTGCATTAACAAGTAAACATGTGCATAGTGCAGTATTGAAGTTCCTCCTGCATTGAAAACCTGCAGCCATTCTGTTAGTCTTCTGGAATGGCATTTTACCAGCTTTCAGTACCCCCTTAATTGCCTGATGTGAAATCTAGCATATGATTTATAAGCTGCAAAATATTCTTTCTGTACTCAAGAACTGAACACAAGTTAACAAGACACCTCATTTTAGCAGGTATTTGGTCTGCTTAGGTGATCATAAGACATAACCCAAACAAGGACAAAGTGGTATTACTTCCCCCTTAAGGTAATTCTCAGCATTTCTTCTTGTATGCTTCTTCTTGGGCTATTCATAACCAGATTCTAAGATGTCATTCAGCATAGTGAGGACATGGTGAGAGGAGTCACCACCACTGAAAGTTTCCAAGATGCTACTGGGCAGGTTGCTAGATAATGTCATCTAGGCTCCCTTTCTCATGAAAGGCTGGACCAGATGATCTTTTGAGGTCCCTTCCAATCTGAGCTGTTCTATGATTGTATCTCACATCCAGTGGTTTTCACACTGAAAAGTGTGAAGTTTTTCAAATTTAATTGACCACATCTTTACTGTACTCTTTAGTCCCTTTATTCTGAAGAATTTGGCACACATGTTGGATTATGCATAAGGTATGAGTGCAAAAGTGCAAAAGCACCACTGAAGTTCTTCAGCTAAATATGCAGGGACTACATGCATCAGGATATTCATCAAATGCAGATCTCCTTAGTATATTGCCAAATTTTACATAATCATTTACATCTTCATTGCTTGAGCACTCTGAGGCTCAAAAAAACCAAACAACCCAATTTTTCTGTTTCTGCGTTATTCACATTGGAAGTTCCAGACAAAAATTGATAGTTCTGCATGCTGTGTAACAATGCAATTTTCTAAATAGGAGCCTGTAAGTGATGAGACCCACTCTTTTTACTACTCCCACAGCAGACTCAAGTTCTCAGAGAGTGCAGGAGACCTTGTAAAAGACTGTGATTTACAGATTCATGGTCTTTTGAGAAGAACAGAAAATGAGATATACAGCTCCTTAGCTGACACATGAAAAAAGGCAAAGATAAATGCAGGGCAATTTACAAAAGGACACGGCTTCAGAGGTGGTGTTTTCTTTGCTTAAATGTTGTAAAACGCCAGTGGTCTTGCTCCCTGGCCCTAAATGGGTTTAAGTACCTTTTGCAAATACAGCCCAACCTTCACAAGATTGAAAATGTGCAGCCATCACGGTTAGCTGGAAAATGCTTTTGGCACTATCTGACAGAAGCAGTCAGGACCCTTTTATCTAGCAGTTTTAGCAAACTAAATGATGTAAAAGCCCAGCACGTATCATACAAAACACTTGCATGGAGGTGTCATAGACCATGTCCTTGGGTTTGTGGCCACATCTCTGTAGTATGCAACTGCAATTGCATACTGCTCGTATGCAACCTGCAACTCTGCTTTAGCTGTGGAGCTGCCCAAAGCAGGGTATTTCATTCTGTCAAAGAGTTTGTTTCTTGCTCATTTCCAGAATTATATATACACATGTGATAAAACCATATCATGCATTATGGAACATTTATCCTTATTATTTCAGATAGATGAAAAGAAGTAGATAAATATGATATAGCTATAAAGATAGATAAAATAAACCTACAAATCAGGGTAATGCCAGGAAGGAAACAAGCTGTCATTATGCCCTTTCTTAAAAAAAAAAAAAAAAAACAACAAAAAACCAAACCAAACCAAACCAAAAAAATAAACCCCAAAACAAACCAAACAAAACCCAGCAAACAACAAACCAAACTAAAGAATTCCCCAAACCTACTATTTTTGAATGCATTACTTTGGACACCATTATTTAAAATTCATTTACCATTCCCACTGCACATTTTACTGTTCCCTGATTCAAGCCTGTGTGAAAAATCCTGTAGCTCTGTGAGTAATTACTACCTGTGCTAGCTCCCCTATCAATTGATTTTTTTGTTTCCTTATGTGAGCGATGACTGCTTTCCTGTTTCCTTCCCTCCTCTTTCTCCTTTCTGTTCTTCCTCCTGCATGCCCTTTGTCATGCCACCAGAGCTTCTTCTTAAAATTGCTTCCAGAATGACCCTGTGTGAAATAGTCTTAAAGGTTTCCTGTCAACGTATTAAGCTGCTATGCTTCAAATAGTGCAGAGGTAAGCACTAAATGTATGTATATATATGAAAATAACTCAATAAAATAATGTACTTTATAGTGTGACATCATGGTTAAGCAATAACTCACAGCATGGCAGACCTTTAGATTAAAAGAATGTGAGGAGAATAGTGTCTGAAGTGGTAACAACCAATGTCTTGCCAGACCCTGATTAACAAGAAATGAATGCATAGTGTAAGGGTTAGGATTCAAGGAATCCCTAAAGACAAAGACATGTCATATACAGTTCAGTGAATGTAGCATGGTCACATCTAGAAAAGGCCTTCTGTTTTTAAAACTATTTCTGGCTCCAGCATTACTCCCAAGATGGAGTCTCTTTCAACAGAGAATCACCTTTATCTACATGCATACTTGGCTAATTGCTTTCACTGTAGTTGTCAGATTTCTAAGTTTTGATTCTTGATGCTTTTCTGCTCATACCATAGAAAACAGTTTATATCCACTTTGAAAAGTGAACATGAGATTCATGTTATATTCTCAATCCCCTCTTTTTTCACAGATGTATAAAGTAAGATGCAGTTTCTTTCTGTTTGTGCGTACAGTGTAGAAAGACTGCAGTATCCTTTATGTTTAAGAGGGAAGAAAACCAGGGTAGGATCTTCCTATTCACATCCCATACTAGACTCAAAATATGTTTTCCCACCAATTCAGGGAGCACAAAGTACTTGGGAAACATGCAGTTGAAAAAAAGGAAAGCAAGATCAGTAGCTCCCAAGTACCTCACAAAATCAATAAAATACTGTTATTGTTGTTGTTTACATTGAAAAGACTGATGCAAATCCTCTCCCTCTCACATCCTCCCTGCTAAGGCAGGAGAATGCCAGCGATGAACTTGTCTACCCGGGTAGTTCATCTTTGCAGTCAGTGCAGATGCAGTAGCTAATGTGAATTAGACAGTAAGGTACCACCATTTCCACCCAGTCAGCTGGATCTCACCCTGGTATGACTCAGCTTCTATAGGGCTTTCCTTTTCATTAAGTCTGCTGCAGATTATGGGGGCAAGCATCCCACATTGCTCTGTCCCACTTCTGGGTCTTAAATAGTGAACTAAAGAAGGGGAGCCATCTGGAGGCACTTGAAGTTCAAGTGGCCAGAATCTAATAAAGTATGCAAGGTCCAGAATTCAAATCCTGAAAATAAGTGTGTGACATCTATGCATATGATTATTAGAAAACAAAACCAAACCAAAATCAAAACCACAAACAGAAAACCAAACCAAACAAAACCAAAACCAACAACACCAAACACCTTTTCCTTTTTCTTAAAATCTTGGACAATAAAACATGAGCATGAATTTCACACCAGTGTCAGTAACCACAGCAGCATCTGGGCACACGAACCATGCCTCACAATGATTGACTAGGTTCAGTGACCTGCTTCTGTCTCCTAATCCACATAAATATGCATGTCTCCTTGTAGGGCACACTAGGTTCAGTGACCAGCTGTGTCCTAATACACATACAAGCTCTCTTGTAGGGCAGATGCCCAGGCAGGACTTTGTGACACATTTACAGTGCCTGTCAAAGGCAGCCAAACACAAGGATACACCACGTCGCATCATAAAGTCCCTAAGCCACAAACCTCAGGAGCTGAGGAGCTACAGCTGCATGCGTGCCCTGTCTGCCACTCTGCCCTCACAGTCTGCTGCTGGCACTGTTTGAGATGAGGTACTGGGCTGGATAGACCTCTGGTCTGAACTGGCACAGCCATACTTGTGTCCTAATGCCCTGTTGACAGCTTCCTATGTTCCATGCTCACTAATCCATTTTGACAAGGACTTGTTCTAAGACTTAAAACAGAATTTTTTAAAGAGATGCTTGAAGCCAGGGCAATATTCCTCCTCCAAGCTCTGGCTGGTTTTAGTGCTGCAATTGCTAGAAAAGAGACCTCATTTTAAAATTTTATTTCCATCTTACCAATGACCCAGTTTGATGCAGTGGATGTCAAGATAAAAATCACAAATGGGAAGAAAAAGGCAGAAACAGGGTTTTGGAAGTTTAGTCCTAAACAATGAACACTTTGGAATTTTCCATAGGATAGTTTATAGGGGCATTGCCTAGGTAAACCGAACCATAGGTGTCAGTGATGCTGCATCCACAGGAGGGCAGATCCAGATTAACAGCCCTCGCCTTCCGTCCTAACTTCAAAACAGCGCAAACATACATAAAACTTAAACAGGAGAAGTTTAGATTAGATATAAGGAGGAAGTTCTTTACTGTAAGGGTGGTGAGGCACTGGAATGGATTGCCCAAGGAAGTTGTGAATGTTCCATCCCTGGCAATGTTCAAGGCCAGGTTGCACAGAGCCTTGGGTGACAGGGTTTAGTGTCTGGGAGGGAGGTGTCCCTGCCCATGGCAGGAGGGTTGGAACTTGATGATATTAAGGTCCTTTCCAATCCTAACTATTCTATGATTCTATACACAGAAATATAGTGCTGAAGCTGGAACTACAGCCACAGACTTGTACACCACAATGACTATCACTGCCACTGCAAAGGCCAGATCTTCTGTGCCACATGGCCACTAAAGAAACCATATTTTTGAGATTAAAAAATCAACTAAATCATCAGCCTGAGTAAAAAAGAACCACAAACCTTCAGTTTTTCATTCAAAAGTACAGTGTAATTCCTACTGCAATTTCTATAGCCAAGAGTTATCACCTAAGTACCTTTCAGATTAGGATACAGACAGGTTCTCCTACCCAAAGAGCAAAGTTAAGCAAGATTTAGTTGTCCCATGGATTATTAAGACGTCTTCCTTATTTTCATAACTAATAACTGGATACAGGTTGGGACATATATGGAAACATTTATTTAGGTTGATCAGACTCCCAACCCCCTACTACTGCAAAATGTACATTCATTACAAAACATACGAATATACTCTGGCCAGCTTATGAATTAAAAACAAGTAAAATATAGAAGAAGGAACACTGGTTTTGAAGGAGAGAGAAGAATGTTTAAATATAGGCTAGTTTTAAAGGAAAGGTGGATTTTACATCTTAGCGATATTTTTAGGAACAACAAAAAAAAAAAAAGCTGCAATTTAAATCTAAATCCTCCAGATAGCACCTGCAGTTGTACTATTTATTTTACCATTTTCTCCCTTTTCCCCATTTCTCTTCAAAAAAACTGTATTTGTATAAATCAGAAACTGGTATAAATGAGAATGGAAAATTATTGAATGCACAGGGTAACTTTCTTATAAACTATATTATGCAAAGTGAGCATATTCTGAGTAAAAGATATGTTTATTTTCTCCTTCGCCACTTCGATCGCAAGTTCAACCATTAGTTGAACTTTTAACACTAGCAGATTGAAAAAAACCATGACAGGCTGGGACTGCTAAATTCTGTATCTACTTCTAGGTCCCGTTTTGATTTACAGAAGTTTCCTACTACATGTAGGAAAATATTTGAGCCAGAAATTGGGTTTCTAAACTAACATAATTTCTTCAAATGGAAGGGCCAAATGAAAGCAGAATTAATCAAGAGAGGTCTTGTTTTTATTTCACCTAGAACAGGTCAATTTTTATAGGAAGTCTTATAAAGTACACAGATTCTTTAAAAAGCAACTTGATCTTTTTTTTTTTTAATTTGCTATCACTAGAAACAAATTAACTTATATTCTGTATTTAAGTAGAAACCCTTGCTTTATGTCCTCTAGACTTCTTAATGGGTTATTTTTTAGACATCAGGAGGTAAAGTCTAGGATAAAGCAAGATCAGAAATTAACTTTCACCAGTACAAAGTTGTCTTGCAATGCAAATTGGAAAAAGGACATTAACTTCTGAGTGAAATTACACATCAACGTACCAGCAACTATCATTAATAATTCAATAAGCTCCAGCAAAACATTTTTGTATTTTCAATCTAGTTTCCAAATATTTTGTATTAACAGGCAATAATAATGTGTATGTGCAAAGAAAATATTTTACAAAAAGTTTAAAACCACAGTGAAGTACTTGGCATTTTCTTATAGCTTTGAGCAGCTGAATGCTCCAATACTACATTTTCACCCAGAATAACTTTTTCAGATGGCCCGAAAACAATTCAAATAATCCAAATGAGGAGCATTTCCTGCAACTGCTGGTATTTCAATCTGCAATAAAAACTAAAAACCCAGGTACACAACTGTTTATTCTAAGGCATATGATTTATGCACAAACGCTGTTCAAAGAGGCTGAAAGTGGCTAACTGTACATACATTGGTTTGGATGCTGACAGCTTAACTGTTTATGTGATCTAGAAAAATTATGCTGTTTGATATTAAGCCAACTCACTTGCAGGCTGTACCTCCTCAACTCACATTTCAGAACACTTAATTTCACTAATAAATTCATTTTAATGTAACCTTGAAATATATATCTGTTGAATAACATTGTAAATCAAGAGATGGCTCTTTGCTACTTCAGTGTGTTATGAAATAAAGCTTCTGGAGGCTGTTTGACATAGAAGTTAATGGAATGGACTCTCAGCTACTATACACTGTCACAGAGTGAAGGGGAGAAAGAATCATTACTCTCCACACCTCCACTTTGAACTTCATTTCTCCACTTCAATCTTCAGCTATTTACCTCTTCAGTGTACTCAGGTGCAGCACATAAGGAATCTCCTAACATGGATGGCACTTACAGGTACACCATGCATCAATATATTCAAATCATAGATTGGAATTATCACTACTTTAAGTTTGAGAAGACTGGTGATAAAATAGCCAGGCTAAGTTTAAAGGATTTGAAATCTGACCTAAACTAAGAAAACTACATGGTTATAAAGCCATTCATGTTAAAAAAGAGGGATATTTTCCTGTCAAAAGACTGTTAAAAGCTACACCATCATGTAGAACAGCTAGAGGAGTGTTACTTCATGGATGTCATTCCACTTACAGGTGGAATAGCTTTGGTTGTCTGTCTGAGTCTGAAATTTTTAGACCAAATTAACTTTGGTAAGAAACTTTGTGTGATGTTGTTCAGGTACAAAATTGAGACAGGGTAAATTTCATGGTCTCATCTGATCCATTAATGAAGAGCTCTCTTTCCTGTAATCTCAAAGTTGAAATTCAGTGACCAATACCTGAAGCACACTTCTGACCTCAAGAATCCACTCCTGGGTAGGAGATAAAAGGGTACTTACTCTTGTGCTGAGGGCACTTGACTACTACTCCTGTACACATAAAAAATACTGATTCCTTCCAAGGGAAGAAAAGAAGTGTGCAGATTTAATTTCTTTTTGTTAAAAATCATGCTGTGAAGAGCCAGTTCACCAAATGCCAGCTGTATCTCTCCTCAATATGTTTAAATGAACATTTAAAATGGCAAAATACAGGACAAAGGCAAAAAAATCTTCCCATAATGTGTTTATAATAACAAAAGGATATAAAATAAAACCAAGATCTGGCACTTGGATCAGCCGAGAATTACAAACCTCTACCTTCTCCCTCTGATAAGAAACAGGTTACTATCAATATCAGTGTATCTTCAGACAGAGACACTGTTGACACAAAGTAAGCTGGAAGAGCAGGCAAGGAAATTACGTTGAGCCATACTAGAGAATTAAGGAGAAAAAGAAAAATCAAGATTGTTTGTTTGTTTTTATAATTTCCAGTCATTTTTCATTCTGAACTGAACGACTGAAAATAAAGATAAAGAAGATCAATGGATTATGCTATCACTGACAGCTGAAACAGCAACAGAAACATGCAGACACATTCCTGAATGCAAACAAGAGACTGTGACAACCCAAGGAGAAAATGGATGCCACGGAGAGGTAGACTATAGCAAGCTCTATCTTGGGGGTTGTGTTTTGGGGGTTTTTAGCCACCATACTACTTTTCAAATTTACTAAAAATTCCAGCAATAACATGAAGATCAATACTAAGAGAATATACAAGGCCTACCCCAACAATTACGTTGCTGTTGTCTTAACTGCTGCAATTTAAAAGAAGAGCACTCTCAAGAGGAAGCTCATCACATGTTGTCTATGCTTCTCTGCAGTACTGCAGGGAAAACACAAGATGATAATCCAGTGAAGAGGTTTCTTTATGAAAATGATCCTGAAACCAGCATCATCTAGCTAACTATTAGAAACACACTGAGGACTAGCTTTATAAGCAGCACAGAGGTAGGATCTTCTTAATTATAAAACCATGAATAGCCTGCTCTAAAAAAGGGAATGAGACCACTGGTGTAAGATGTGCACTGTGATTTAACTTGCGTGGTTAAGGAGAGATAGCTACACCTTTGTTGTAAATCATAATTATCAAGACAACTCTAATGACAGGTTGTTTGGTGGTTTTTAATTACATTTTGTGATGAAAATCCAGCTGTCTGTAGAAGATGGTTTTCCACAGTTAAATGACATTGAAACTGTCAGTAATCTATGATTATGTCATTTTGAGTGTAGTTAAAATGATGCTATTGTGGATGAAACCTGTTTTCATAGTGTTCATGGCATTCAGAATTAAAATGATCACGCAGGTATCTACAGGCAATACAGTCTTGGCTGTACTTTCATAAAATATCTAAAGTAAATTGATCTACATGTAATATTTAGAAACAAATATTAGAGATTATTGTGAATCAGACAGACTGTTTTGTAGACTTCAATGAACCCAGGCTTAGTAAGAACTTCACTGTATTAGCTAGGAAGGAGTACAGTTATATGATATATAAAGTTATATGTGGAACAGGTTCTTGCTGTTATCAGTTTGATGAAGCTGTTTGTTTCATGTGGAAATGGTACTAAGAACATTTTGAAGAAACTGAAGCAGTAGCTCCCAGGGCCTTAACTTCCTTGGGAGGGAATTCTGTGGCCAGGGTATACTAAAGGGCACTAAAGGGGTCTGTAACTGCAGACAACATGGTATCTCCTGTTTCGACTAAACCCCCCAAGCACCTGTCTAAATACAAATTGTTCGGATTTTTTAAACAATTATACTGCCTAGTAAAGCTACTTAGTTATAATTATGTCTTAATTTTCATTCTTTTCACCTGTATTAAAACACCTTTAATTGCGGTGCTGAACATACCTCATACAAAAAGCCTACCTAAGGGTACTTTTTAGTGCTTTGCTTCCAGAGACACAGGATGGCACATAACTGAGAAATTGGGCACTAAATGGCTTAAGGAGACTTTGGGGCCCTTTTGATGCTGTTAAGGGGCCATAAAGAACTGCTGCAACAACTGACAGGGTTGGAAACCTGGAATTTGAGCCAGGGATGTCATCACCAGATTCTCTGTAATACAGCCCAGAAATCTCAATGGGGCTCCATGCTGCCTTCTGTCCTGGGGAAGATGTCCTCAAAAGCCTCCTCTTCATTCCTCCTACCTGGTACAAGCGTGCTAGAGAGGAGAAGCTCAGCTTACATTGGTATGCAATACTATAAAACAGCCGTTAGTTCACTATCTTTAAAGACCGCACCGTAGTCTTACCCTAACTGGAAACACCTTGGTGCAAACAAGTATTTGGCTATTTTTTCTGCCTGTGCATCTGATACAGTGCTCATGATTTGGAGGTTCGCATTAGGTATTGTTTCAAATGATGAACGCATCCACTTCACCACTGGAGTAGCGGCACTCCCTCAAGAAAACCAGTACAAAGAAAAGACAATCAAGTGGGTGAGATATGGATGCTTACTAAGTGTTTTTTTCATGCATAATGAAAAGGCTTTACCTTATTTTTGATTCCTGGAAATTTGAATGAATGAGTTGTCTGAAGTTTTTTGGCTCCTTTATTGTCTACATGCATGAGACACATTTTGTACTAGCAGAGTTCATGGCTCATCCCTAAGAATTACAAAAAATAAATCTCTGTGAGCAACCTACAGAATACAGATTGTCCATTATTTGCTATTTGAATGATTCATGAGATACCAAAAGTTAGCACAAATACTCCTACGTAACCACAACTACGTGAGTCTGACATTACAAGGAGGCTTTAAAATGTCTTTAGCTTGCACTTCTCTGCTTTCAGAGTTTAAAATGTAGTTAGGGTAGGCCTCACGAAAGGATGTTAGATATGATGATGCTGAGCTTTCAGAGCAGAATCCAGCCCATGTCCATAAAGGGATGAGGAGTGTCAGAATGAGGCACATAGATTAGCACTGGCCCCAAAATTAGGTAGTTAAGCCACTGAAAGGGAAAAGAGGACACAGCAGAAGTCTGTGCTGGCTCCCAGTGGTACAGTCATTACTGCACTTAGCACAGCCAGAGTGAGATTCCTTCCCAGTGCACAGCCCAACAGGGTGCCTTGACTTTGATTTACAGAAAGTCCTGGAATCAAGGTGAGGATTTTCCATTCCTACTTGTAAAATGTTAACAGGCTGTTGTGGAAAACAACCGTGTATTCCTGGGACACAGAAAAGGAAGCATAAACTAGAGAAGCCAATGCACTCACATTGGAGGACAGATACATGGATTCTAGAAAGTATTCAGATTCACTTCCTTATTCTTCTTTCCAAATACATAAAAAAATCCAACCAAGGCTGGCTTAATTTACTGTAAAAACATATAAGTCCCAGGTCCTGAAAGCAGAGGTGAGAAACTTTGATGGTTAGTCCTAAGGAAATGAGGAAGATGCAAAGGCACACTTATGTGCCTAGATGCCTAGGCATAAGAGGAGTAATACCCTACAATCTCTTGTTTGTTTCTTTTCAACAGGAAGGTTTAATACTTTACTCCATCCTTGTTTGCTTGTTTATTTTAAGGCGAACTTCATTATAATAAGAAAACCCAAAGGTTCATCAAATAACACCATCACATGGTTGGGTTTTTTTTGTTTGAATGGATGTCACGCACCCATAAAACAAAAATAAAATCAGTAAGGCAAACCTGAATGCAACTAATAAATGAAAAGGTCTGTGAGAATTCAAAAGCTTGAAAACAACTTGCAGATGTGGTCAGGTACTTCACAGTAATGGACACTTGTATCTGTAGATACATCAAAACAAAGATTGGGAAAGTGAAATAGACTGTGCTAAATATATTCAAAGGGGAAGATTTTTATGCTCAGTTTGTGAAATATCTATTGAGACATCCAACAAAAGAGTATACACTAGACAAATGAATAGCATTACTTTTTTAATGGTAATGCAAACTTCATTTAGAAATGGCCTTAGATTGTGCTTAAATATACAATTATACTTTGTGCTTTTTCTTTTTCAGCTACTGTTAAAGAAATATTCTTTATTTTTAATTTCAAAATAAGGACTCTGATTATCATTTATACCAACAGCATTTTAAACAATAATGGTAGAAAACTGTGCTTCAAATTACATTTATGTTTATTTTAAGCCTTCATTACACTGGTTGAGTGGTGCAACGTGGATTTGAATAAATGAGAATTAAGGTCAAAATCTATTTAAAAAAAATAAAAAGCAAGAGATAGTTCTTTTTCTCAACTGAATTTGAAATCATTGCAATGAAATACCTAATCTATGTTATTGCATAGCGACCAATGGAGACTTTAAAAAGATACTCAGACAACAGATCTGTCGAGATGCAGAGAGGTGGCTCAGAACAGGTCAGTGTTAGCTAACTTGTTTTCCCCACTAGCAATGACCTGAGCTTGATCTTCTTCCTCATTCAGATGCAGGTTAGTACCTTTTTCCTAGCCAGCTGAGGCACATATTTTAGAGAATCTCCAGTCAATCCTAACTACTTAAAGTTTTCATTTTTCACTACCCTAAGGTGATGGGTAAAACGAGATAAAAAGTAGCCAACTCCAAACTCAACTTATTTTAATAGTCTAGACAAATACACAGGATATCTACAGGGGACTCAACTTTTAAAAGCTCATGTATATTCATGTATGTAAGTGGTGCACATGTGAAACAACAATCCTAGCTTCACATGTAAAATGAAAAGACTCTGTACTGATCATTATCAGCCTGAGATCCTGAGACCACGACAGATCATGAAAACAGCTCAATGCTCAGCAACAGGCAAAAAAGGCAATACAGTATTTGGAATTATTAGCAAGGGAATAGATGAACACATCACTATGTCTTTATGCAAATTTTTGGTTGCTGTACCTTGAATACTGGATGCAGTTTTCATCCCTTTATCTGAGAAAGGAAATGGCAGAACTGGAAAAGGTTTAGAGAAGGGCAAAAGGGATATCGACGCTAGAGAATTCTTTAAAAGGAATAAATGTCTAAGGTAGACCTCTTCAACCAGGAACAGAAATTACTCTGGGGAATCTGAAAATAGTCTACCCAAATCATAAATGTCATGAAAAGACTGGAGACGGGGATTGGTGTTCACTGTGTCTTCTGTGCAAGAGCTAGCAGGAATCAAATTAAGCTAGTAGGAACTGTATTCACAACAAACAAAAGCAAGCGGTTTGTCACAGGCTGTGTAGTAGCTATGTGGAAATCCTTGCCAAAGGATTTTGTGGGATGCGCAAAGCTTATGAGAAATTTGGCAAGCTCACAGAAAAGCTTATTAGGTATAATAAACAATGTCTTTCCCTGAAGTTGCTGAGATGAAGATACCGGATGCTGGCAGAGTATTAGAAAGAGGTGTCAATATGGGCTTGTCTTGATCTTACACCTTAGGAATTTGCACACTATCTTTGATGGACTGAAGATACTGAAGGAATTGGACCATTGATACAACCTAGTATAACTCCTAAGTTTTGGGTTACTTTGTTTTATCCCTTTGAATACATTTGATATCCAATAGCATTTACATTTAATATCTACAGCATTTGAGAGACTATTTCCTGGTGAGATGTAACTAGTCGTGTACAGCCACAATACAGAGAGAAGCAATTATTTGCTTTCAAGACATCAGTTAGGCTTACGCCTTTAGCTAAAGATAAGGAAGCTATAGCATATAAGAAGTACGAAGTTATGGAAGGAAGACAACAACTTTATTTAAGAATACAATGTTCTAAAAAGAATGCATAGGCCCGAAAGCATTACATATCATAAAATACTGTCTATATCATTTAGATAGGGCACTGCCTATTGTTACAGAAAAGTAATTGTGCTTTATGTGCAGATAGTTCTGTAAAGAAAACAAAAACTATGACTATAAAATGTATTAGTACACTTGTGGTAATTTGCATGGGCAGCAGTAGGGTCCCTGTTAATTTGTGCTCAAGTTATCTTTGCCCTGTCATTAACTGTGTTGAGCCTCATTTGTGAACCACCTCAAGCACAGGAGGTCTTCAGGCAGGGAAGAGGCACAGTATTCAACAGTCTCTGGGACTGACCTATACTCAGAAAGGTTCTGCTACCATGATGTTTTACCCAGCAGCTGCTGCCCATAGCCATTTCTCCCTTTTCATGTAGTCAGGCTGTAGTCAGGCTGCTTCCTCTTCTCCCACTTATATGACCTGAGGTATTGGTATATTCTTCTTTGCAAGAACCCAAGACCATAAGCAGGAAATCCCTATTTTATATGTGTCCCATTCTTACCTTGTTCTCAAAATACCTGATAATGGCCATTCTGAGAAACAACACACTTAGGTGCATCTGTGATCTCTCATTTCCTACAGTGTTCATACATTGGGACAGAAAACGTTTGACAGGTTTGCACAGACTAAAACACTCCCCTCCGTATTGCTCTGGAGACACAATTTCAGAGTTATGGCAAATGGTTGAACAAAGATTGTCAAAGTATCCTGACAGATCAGCTTTCAAAAGAAAGCACTCAAAAGACAACATATACACAAGATGATTATAAACATTGAGGAGGACTAAAAATTTTATATAAGTACCTGAGAAACACTATCAGAAAGAAGCTAAACTTCTGTTGAAAAAACACAGGTTGTTCTTGACAAATTTATCATTTGTGTATGCTCATGTTTATACATACCTATTACTATCAGGTCTTGAAAAAAACCTCTTTACTTAGACTTATCAGAAAACTGAACAATTATATATACAAAAAGACCGAAGCTACCCACGATGCCATGCTAGAATTCTTCAGTTATTCAAACAAATGGTATTTTTCATTCCAACACCTCAAGATTTCAGTGAAATGTTAAAATCAGCTGTCATACTAAAAATGAAAATACACATCAAACCCCCATAATCTATAAACACTTTTTTTCCTGTTAAGCAAAACAGAGAAGTAGACTCTACCTGCACAGAGAAATCTGTTTTCCCTTGCAGAAGAGTTCACTAAAGACACATTAAAACAAATTCAGAGATTTCTGGCTCTTTTAAACTTTAAGTCACTCTAGAGAACATCAGCAGACATCTCTGAAACATCTGTGAATTAACGGCCATCGTGTTACAGTGGTTATCACGACTCAGTCTAATTGTAGTCATAAATATAATAACAAAAACTTGGTTTTTTTTTTTCCCCAAATTTTACTGAAATAGCACAAAATGTGTTTTGGAATGTATTTAGCCACCAGACATAAACATAGAAAGATGCCTGAAGTGAGAGATGTGTTTTTCATTTAATTATAACATAGAGTTTGTGTTTATTAATCCCCACCCTTTGCATATAGGATCTATTTCTAGAAGGTGACACAAGCTGGGAGAACAGATTAATCTTAGTGGCAACTACCAGCTAAGAATCATACTAATGTATTATTCCTGACAGAAACATGTTACTTAGACCTCAGCTTTACAGACATATTACTCACTGTGACACTTCACGGAGATGGAGGAGAAATAACCGTTGAGCTTAAAGATAATGTAAACATCAATCCAAAAGATAAAACATTATTTGCCATGATTAATATATCACATTCAAAATAATCCTGCCAAGGATATAATCTGAATCAATCTCTGATTTGTTGGACCAAAAGAATTGGGCCTATTCCAAAAGGTACGTTTAGTAGCCTAGTTTCTGAACTCCCAGGATAAACTGAAATCTCTGATTCTCCCCTGAAATTTTGTTTCTAAATGCATGACATGGTTTTCTTTAGGCCACA
>JANHGB010059441.1:0-30483 GCA_026283785.1 Coracopsis vasa | reverse complement strand
CCCAAGTCCTTCTCCTCAGGGCTGCTCTGAATCACTTCTCCTCCCAACCTGTAGCTGTGCCTGGGATTGCCCTGACCCATGTGTAGAACCTTGCACTTTGTTTTGTTGGCATATACCAACCTGAAAACTGACAAAAATTCAAATACCACTTTCTTGGTCTATTCCTGACACCTGAGAGGAAACTAAAGCCATCTAAACGAACATGAAGAGTCTTGGCAAACCAGTTCTGTTACTTCATTAAAAGGTCAGGACATAACTGCAGAGCATGTGTTTATCCAGAGCTGCTGGGTCATGAAAAGGTGGGGCTGTCACTACTAGCAGAACTACATTTAGTGGGTGGTGTTACTTAGCATGGTGACAGTATCTTTTATGTCTTATTTAATGTTTCTAACAACATATAAGACTACATTAATAATTCATATTGCTGATCTCTCCTATTCTGTTAATGCTCCTCAGCAAATCAGAAACATGTGATTATTTCCTAAAATGCATATTTTTAGAACAAATTCTCTGTACATCATTATATTTATACTCTACACTTATTATCCAATGCAAATTTTAATCAAATGGAATTGTCCACTAGGAAAATAACAGTGTACAAAGATAATTTGAGATATTGAATGTGAATTTTGAATGCAAATTTTGAATACTAAATGTATTCTACCTTCTGAATCAGTAAGTTTGTCTTTTTCTGATTAGTATCCCAAATGACGTACCAGTGGCCTGAAAGCAAATAAAAAATTTTCAATCACTTCTTTTCCATGAATTATGCTATTTCTGTAAAGACATGCAAATTATCTTGCTGGAGTGTGCAAAGATGATGGACAGTTAATGTGGTTTTGGTCAACTCTGACAACACTAGCTGGAGTTCTAGTGCATATTCTCTTTTTTGTCGTTAAATTTAACGTACCAAAAAGTGCTGTCAATTGGATGCTATGTTATCTAACAGTGTTTGTGAAAATGCCATGGTATAACCGAAATCTCCCAGTATCCTCATTTTCTTATCAAAGTCTGAAACCTGTGCCTTGGCCTCATCTTCTATACCAAACTTCACAGTGTGAACTAATGGCCCAGTACAGAAATAACAATGTCTAGTGTAACACTGCAGCACTGTTAAGGAAAATCTTTAAGAGACTAGAAGACAGTGGAGGAAAGCAAACATGCCTTTTGGTATAGAACGAAATAGGAAAAAAGATGAAAGGAAAGAGTCAGAATATGCCACTATATGAAACACTATCCATTATTTGGCAATTAGATGGCTGTTTCTACTATAGGTAGTTAAAAGCAAGCAACAACTGTTTGAACTTTTCTCTTGGGATTCTTGAGGTCATTATTACTCAGGTTCATGAAAACTACGAGTACTGAGAAATAAGAGCAGGGAAGACAGATGGACTTATACCTTTAGGCCCCAAGAACCTGCAGGATATTCCCTTATTGAAGCAGGAGGGAGCAAATAATGTATGTGCCCCAGGCACCAAAAATCATCTTGTTATTCTGGTTACTACACAACTGCTGACTACACAGGGTCCAAACAGATCCTCAGTATTCCCTTATTTCCACCCCAATAAAGTCCTTTAATGTTTCTCTTGTAGCAGCAGATCAAATAGTAAGGTAGTAAGGCATTTTCATGATGCTTCTCTACATAACAGCCCTTTATTCTGACAGAAAAAATTTTGTATGTAGCCATGAACTCTCCTAAATAGAACAGTCTTGCTCTCTGCTCCACTGTAAAATTTCTGTAAAAATGAGACCTATGCAATATAGTTGCATTCACATTTCTACATACTCTTGTAGTTGCATCAAGGCATCTGTGAAGCATTCAGCAGAGAGGGATGGCTTTGCTGCTTGGAAAGAGGTTTTTATTGTTTAGATCTATAAAGGGTTCTTTTTGCTTTAGAGGGAGAGGGTAATAAGTTTCACACAGTGAAGGGTCAAGTACACAAGAAGCAAGCGATCTATCACATGTAGGCTGCTTCTTACATTGTTATCAAATCTGTCTCAGAAGTTGCCAATGCTGTAGATCCCTGTTCTAAAATATAAAGACTAGGCTTCTTAGTTCTTCTCTAAACTCAGAGCCTTTGCAGCATTTCAACTTTCAAATGTTTTCTTGTAATCATAAATAAGGTACAATTCTGCTAATTATTCTTGTAGACAAATTAAGAAGCCTGTCAAAGAGACAGGTGAAACTTGTTCTAAGCCAGCCAGTAGGTAGCAAAGTTGCAACAAGTAGCTCCTGACCTCTGATCATGAACCTCAAAACATGCAGGCTCTGGCTAGCTTGAGCTGCAGTTTAGCATACACCAGCAGAGCATAAACTGTAACCAAATGTGATTAGTTTTATTTTGCAAAAAAGTATTGTGCATAGTAGCTCTTTTTCAACAACTGTGTATCAGGATAATTCAGTGACTGTATCTTTCAAAACCAGTGTTGGTGAGTGTGGTCTTTTATAACACATCTTTCAACAAAGTATTAAAATGAGTGATGTTTTTTTTAAAGCTGACAGTGTGAATGCACAAATCAAGTATCTCAGTGACATAAATGTCAAATAAATTAAATGCGCCGAGGTAGAAACAACATGTCCTGTAGAATTTTTTACATGATATTAGGTATGCAGTACCATGGAAGTTAAGAACAAGGCTGTACTATGTAAGGGAAAGCAGTAACAGTAGAGAGGATAGCAGCAAATAAAGTGAGAATAGTTACAAGTGATTGGCGATTGCAGGTGCCCAATTTGAATTTTCTTGGGCCTGTAATTTTTTCTTCACAAGTGCTGAGTGTCTGCAGTATGCAGCATTTTTGAAAACAGCTTTTAAGTTATATGGATTTCAATTTAAATACACCAAGAGTGTATTGAAATGTTTGCTTTCTTTTTTCAAATTTTAGTATCAGTGGAGCCATCTTCAGAAATTTCATTTATTTAATTTCTCAAGCAAAGAGGAATTTCTTTGCTAGAGCTCAACAATACTTTGCTCTCCCTTGATTGATTGATGGCTTGACTTCGCAAACGAAGATTTTGGAAGGGTTTTAACCATGCACACTGCAATTGCGAGCTGGACTAAAAGGGCAATGTGGGATAGGCAGGACCGAGTGAAAAAGGGCTGCTTGGTTATACGTGATGTTTCCGAACAAGAGTGTCATCTCCTGAGTCAATTTAAAGCGACCAAATAGTCCTGAACCGCCTGCATGCAGGGTTCAGTCTGCGGCTCTCAGTGCACCTTTATCACCTGCCGCCTCGTCCCTCGCCTGTCGCTACGGGGCTGTGCGAGTGTGAGGAAACCCTTCGAGCCTGCGCAGAGAATTTTTTAGGTGAGGCTCAGCGTGCGCAGAACTGGCCCCACCCTGTACACCTGAGGTGTATCTGCCAGGCCCTAGCTAGCTTGATTAGAGTGTCCTTCTCTAGATGGTAGGCCTTGCAAGGCCAGACGAGCTCCATCTGCCCGGGTTTGAAGTTAGGAGTTTTCCTTCTCCTAGCATGGCTGCACGAAGCTACTGGAGCGGCGCTCCGCACTGGGCCCACCCCAGGGAGGCGGGCGCCCGGCTATCGCGAGCTCACCGAGGCGCCAGCGCCGCTGCGGTATCGCTACGTCTGGGCGGGATTCTGACTTAGAGGCGTTCAGTCATAACCCCGCGGATGGTATCCTCGCACCAGTGGCTCCTCAGCCAAGCGCACGCACCAGGGGTCTGAACCTGCAGTTCCTGTCGTACTGAGCAGGATTACTGTTGCAACAACACATCATCAGTAGGGTAAAACTAACCTGTCTCACGACGGTTTGGTCTCCCTTATTACATAACTAAATAGCCATAAAACAAACCAAGGATGGGTTTAGCACAGCTAACATGGAATGAGAAAATGAAACCCATCTGCCACTGCCTTCTGGGTGACAATAGAAAAGGCCCTTCCCTGACACAACTTCTGCCTCTGCATAGCACTGGTTGAGATTTATTCCTCCTCTGTAAAGCTTGAAAGCTTGAGCAGACACTTTTTTTCTTCCCCCTCACCCTTCTATGGATAGAGCTCAATCTCACACCGTGTTCTGTTCACAGATTTTTCTGTTTCAAGGCAGCTGCTAAAGCGTACTTCAGGAAAAAAAATCTGTTAGCATTTTTGTTGAAGGCAGAATCAAGACACCTGTCTGATAGTGTTAGAGTGCAGGGTCTCCTTGCCACAGCCTTCAGGTCCCATCACACAAAGCTGTACTGTAAGGAGAATATTGAAGTTTCCCCAGAAATGCCATTTGATCACAAACCAAAGTGTATGTCTCACAGAACCATGTCTTGGTTTATGGCAAGAGCTGAGAAAAAGCTAGAAAACTCCAATGCTAACCTATTTTCATCTATTAAAGTTTAAAATGAATGTTAAAGTAATATATCAAAGGCAAAGTCATCCAGTAACCTGTTATCACACACTCTATCTCCCAGATGCACACCTTGTTTTCACTGAGATAATTACTACATAAAGACTGTATGTATCTCAAATACAACAGGAGTGGGAAAGGTAAATATCTAAAATGAAGTCCTGTTGTTTATGCACCTGCTTTTATATTCCAAACACCACCTAAACACTGGATCGGACAGATGAAAGAGTAATTGAGTTTGGCTGTCGTATCTCACACACAGCTTCTCATACTAAGCACAAACTTCCTTTATAAGTGATTGCAATGAAGAGCAGATAAAGCACCAATCTGTTTCCTTCATGCTGATCCACATTTAGTACAGCACATAATAAGAAAACTCGTTCTCCAACTGCTGGTTATGGAGGAAAAAAAAAAATGCACTTTGCAAAGTTGTATTCATTACAAGTTTCTGTGAATTTCACAACCTGAATGACAGCAGCAGTAATTGAATGGACTCTAGCAACCTGTTTCAGAGCCAGAAGAGGAAATAAACTTGTCTCCCAAGTCAGCACATTACTGGTGTGATGCTGATGTTGCAGCATCAGTTCTGAAGAGGAGCCTGCACAGGGAACGTCAGAGGGCATTTAAGTGGATGGTACTGGTATGGCAAGTTCAGGGTTTTTCTCTTAATGAATGCTTCTTGCAGATAACTCAGGGGCCTATTGACTACTTAGCTTCTAGTGCTCCAGCCAACAGAGCTGCCACAGAGACCTCTTCTCTGACAGAAACTTCATAGTCCAGTGTCTTCCAGACAAAAAGAACCAAATCCTCAGGGAGCATAAATCATCTCTATCCCACTGAAATCTGTGCTATTTATAGATAATCTAGAAATCTGTTCACACATAAGCAACTTCAGCAGTAACGAAAGTCATAGTATAGATAGCATGAACTTCATTACTATAGTTCATATAATTTTGCCAATAAGCATATCCAATCTCAGCTTAATATCGAGACCTTCAAAGCAAAGTCACTGCAGCATGAGGCTGCTGGCACTGATGAAGAGGTGCCCTTTAATGGGAATTCCAGAGACAAAATTTCTTCCTATTGCAGTGTGTCCCATGAGACTGTGGAGAATGGCTTTCCCCTGCAAAGATGACCCTGGGTCTGCTCAACAATGATAGAAGAGTTCAAAATAACAGGGAATTCAAGCCACAGGCAGTTTTTTCCTGTGTTGCCTTTAGCAACACTGATATCAAAATAATCATCATAGAAGCATATGTTATCATAATATATATATAAACATAATATTAAGATATCATGGTGATCAGAATATCTGGAGCACTGGCTGGGCTACTTTAAAAGACAAATACGGCTTTCTATTTTGATAGCACGTATACAGCCCAAAAGGAAGCCTCCAGGAACAATACCTGCCTTTCTTTCAATGGGTATGCTGAGAGCTTGCCTATTCTGTTCCTATGTGCTTCTGCAGCAGTGTTAGCCAAATATTGCCTCATTCTGTTTCAGTTGCCTGACACAGATAATGTGGCAGTCAGTGTTTTTGTAGCAAACCCATCTACTCCCTCCAGTCATGAAGGATCTTGCAGATAAGATAGCAGGAGACATGATTCACTGCAGTCATCCCACCATCATGTATTGCATTTCCCTGTAATCACTGGCTTGCAGTCCGGTTTTATGCAAATCCCTTTGCCCCATGCTCAACTCTCTTCCACAGTTCACAGGACAAAAGACGGAATCAAAATTACCATCCTAAAGGCCTTCAAGTTGGATCAGGCCTGGCACTGCATCTCTCAAATGAAGCCACCAGAAACATTGTGCAAGGCCAGCACAGTTTCAAGTAACTATTAGTGCTATCATCAGGACTCCATCCACTGTGCACTTTCTGTAGCCACATGTGCTGTCACAGCAAAAGCCTGTTTGGAAACCTCTGATCTAGTATGCGTTGATCTGCATTACAAGGCGTTTCATAACAAAAGCTTACAGGAATTAAACACCAGAAAATGTGTGGGCATCATATTGCAATTTACTACCAAAATAATTATGTGGCTTGCACTGAGGTTTTACTACTGCTTTCCAAGCAAACTATCAGAAAACATGAAGGAATTTTCTATGCTTAGGTAACAACTGTTCAAGGAACAAGACAACCTCCAGCAGGAAAAGGAGCTATTGCATTATTGGCTGAGACATATGCCACAGTATTTTATTTTATTGGAATGGAAATTTAGTTATAATTTTTATGCACATGATGTGTATTCAAACACTCATTAAAATGTTAGTTCAAAGCACACAATAAAATTGCAATACTTGGCACAACCTATTTCAGTTGTTCTGACCAGTCTTCTAGAATCTGTGGACTTGTTAAGATGTTTTCCCATACATACAAACATTCTATTTTCATTACAGTTGGTGTTAACCTAGTATCAAGCCTCTGCTAGGCCCAAAGATCTGTACCCAAACAGCAAAGATGTAGCTGTACTGGTAGAGGCTTCTCCCTTCTAAAAAGACAAATTGACCTCTTGAAGAAACAGCAACTGCTTCTGCATTTAGTTTCTGCCACTAATCTCTGTAATTCTTTGTGAAACAGACCCATTCAATATTATTTATTTTTAATCAAGAAGAGATCACTGGGATTGATGGAAGGAATGACTAAGGTGAAATACCTATGCAGTGCAGGTGGATAGCTACTTGTGTCACTATTAGGAATAAGATGGTCACATAGAATCTAGAGAAAGCAAAAGCAATACATAAAGTTATTTAAAGAGACTGTTTTCAGTTAGATGAACAGTTTCAAGGAAGAGGTTATAGTTTCATATGGTACTCAGGAGGCTAGATCCTTTCTGGTGGACAGTAGAGCATTACTGTCAGAGACAGTACTACTGACAAGGCACAGAAACCTCATGATTGTGGATTAACTGTACTAACTAGAGAGACTTGCAAGCCACATACATAGTGGACAGGATGTGCAAGAACTATGCTCTGAAAAAACAGGAGAGGGAAACATCAGAAAAGTTACCCTAACACCAGTTCTCAGAAATCAGCTGTTCTATATCTAGTGTTATCTTTGAAAGAACCAATTCTGTAACTGTTACAGCTGCCCTGTGTCTGACACTCTGTGCTAAGCAGGCTTAAAACCTAGTGAATCCACTCAGCATGGGACTTCTCCTGTGAGAGGGAATCCCTTCATATTATAAGCCAATTGCAGCTGTTCCTTCCTTGGCTGCTGCTAAAGGAAATGCAGCTGGGAAAGTTAGCAAGGCCTGGAGAGCAACAATTCCTCCGTTCCCAGCTCCTGGAATAACAAGTCAGCAACCATTTGTATAACTTTGAAAGCAAGATGCAAACAGAAAAGTTTTGCTAGGACAAGTTTAACAGAGTTTGCCCCAAAAATGGAAAACTACCATGTTCTCTGCACCCCTAACCTTGTCCCCAACCCTATTTCCATCTGCATTCAGCACTGAATTACATTTGAGAAAATGGTCTTTCAGGATGCAAGTCTTTCAGGGAGCTGGTGTTTCCAATTAATTCGGAACCTCGCTAGATAACATCTGTTCACTGTTACAGTGGCTGGCACAGAGCTCTGTGCTCAACTACCATTTCTAATGCATATGGCAAGATCTTCTGCAGAAGGGAAGCAGAAAATGATTAAAACTCTCATGAATTCTTTTCCTAAAATTAGAAGACCCACTTCAAACCCTCTAGATAAGCATTTGTAGGTATGCCTGTACAAAGACAAGCCCTGTTACCTGGATGACACTCAGAACAAAAAGGCTTGCCATATTTCTATAAATTAATCAAAGTGATAGGCATGGGATTTTGGTAATGTTTTTAAAGATGCATTTACAGCAATAGGGAACACACTACAATCTTCTGTATCTTCTGCCCATCACTCCAATATGAATATTCAACACCTGCTCTTAAGGCAGGCTGTGGGGCTTTGCTTTGAGTTTTCTTAGTTCTCTTGACTTGAATCCAACTGCTTAGGAAGTACTGGAGTAGTCAGACACCAATTCAAGAAGGGCACCTAATAAGGGGCTTACGGTCTCATTAAAATCAACAGATCTAAGCACCTGTTGCAGCTTTGCTTATCAGCATTCATTCAAGAAACTATACTAAACATGTATATAGGCAGCCCAGAGCTCCTGATACAGCATTCAAGTCATGCTTCTTGAGCACACAACAAAAATATACTCCTCAGACAGCTAAATTAGATTATTTGGAGCTCCAATTCTCTGCAAATTAGGGTTGCTGGTATTCATCCATCCAGCTTAGACAGATCTCAAGTAGTAATTTTCCCTGTACTTTCTTCTCTTACATTGCCTGCAATGCAGAATAAGCCCTGTACAGGAGTCTGCCAAGAACAGAAGCAAAACATAGGCAGGACAAGATACATAAGACAAGAAAATCCAAGAATTCGACTTTTTAAGAAGTGTTTTCAGCTAAGGTGTGGATTAGCCCTTCTTGGACTTAGCCTTTCCAGTATGGCAGCCACACTTCAGCAGATTTAAGAGACCATATGGGGAGAAGAGAACAAATTCACTTGTAAAGGAACTCCACTAGTGTCTGATATTATTCTAGGTGTGAATTAGCCTAAGAAGTTTATCCCCAAGCAATGTGCATTTTTGAACTCCTGTGCCAATTAATACTTTGCCAAAAACAGAAAACTGACTGCCAAATCTTATCTTGTAGTTCAGCACAGTGCTGCATCTTGAAAACCCATTTTGAGAGAAGGGTTGGGCTTGGAGGTGATAAACAGGATAGGAGAGTTCAATGTTACGTGGCTGCTCCTCAGTTCTTTCTAAAAATAACTACACCCTTTAAAACAAAACCTTGACCATACAAGATATTAAAGCCCTTAGCTCAAGCACTCTTTGTACACAGCAGGAGGAGATGTTATCAGGAGCAGGCCAGCCAACAGAAACAAATGCTAAAGCAAAATCCTTTTGTGACTGATCCATTGTTTCTGAACACCCTGCAAGAAGCAAAAGGGTCTTCCCTCACTGGAATCGAACAACCCTGTGTAATAGCAAGAAGCTTTGCACATATCACTAGCTTTTATTCAAAAGAGCAAGACAGTGAAAAAACACTTACATATGCTTATCACTTCTCTGCCATTCCCTCTCCCTATGCACAACCACCATCCCAAACAGTAAAAGGGCAGGAAGTTGCTGTCCAGTGAACAGAACAGGATGTTGTAAGGCAGAACTTCCCATTGCCAGGCTCAGAGATAAGTGAGCTGTTGTAAACTGTGCAGCAGGAAGCTTCAGACTGAAGTTCTGGCTACACTTCTTTACCAGGGAGCAAGAGAACACAATGATGTTCATCGTGCCTTGCACAGATAATCTGCATTTGGAATAACACTGTCTATGCATCTGGCCACAGACAGACTTTGGCCCATGCAAGTGCATAAATACTGTCTCAAAAGCCATCCATGCCATTTGGAGATGTTTCCTCACTGAGGTTACAGAGACTCTCAAGTGTCATATTTGGTGACTGGTCTTTGGCACATCCTCTATGGAACAACAGTCATTCAAAGCATATGAAAAGAGTCACACAGAGGACAAACAAGTATTATGTTATAGCTGATACAGCCAGAGCAAGCTGAAGTATAAAACGGGAAATGCAGCTAGTAGGAGACTGTAAGAAGATATGAGATAGAGCAGTCCCACCCAATGATGTGCTGCCAATATTTTAAAATAACAGCTCCTAGAAGCATCTCCCTGTCATGTGGTGTATCCCACACAGCAGGAGTGGCTGTGCTGCAGAGAGAAGTGCTGGGTGGGTCAAGGAATCCGTTTGTTCTTCTCTTGTTTTCCCCATTTAAACAACGTTTTCATAAACAACCAAGGAGGGAGGTGGCTCCACTTGGCAGACAGACTCCTGAATAAATTTGCTGGAAGTGTTTATTCTCTGTGCCTGAAAGCTGTACTGAGCATACTCAATAGTTGTGCACAGCGCTCAGCAGGTACAACCCAAATTAATGCTGAAGGTTTTGTGCAGGGAATGAGATCAACCCTTCCCTAAATAATCCTCCCTCCCCATTCCAAAATACCTGGTCTTCCAGTGTAAGATGATGCATTTTAAAAGTCATGTGGTTTTATTCCACAGAATTGTTTGCATGGACCTCAAAAAAGAATGAAAGAATAATAATTTGAAAATACAATTTGACATAAGAAATCACTTTCTTCTTCAACAAAGGGCTTATTCCTGAAATTTCACTGACCATCCTCCTAACTCACAGTTGTCCCAAACCTGACAGACTGACAGAGATTAACCAGGTGGGATAAATAAGTCTTAGATTCTTTTCCTATAATTCCCCTCCTTTTTGGTGCCCATTTGTTTCCTGACCACTTTTTTGCTTCTTGGAAACCGATTAGATGTAAAACCACTGCAGTGCAGCAAGGCTCATCCCCATTTTCATTGCATGATGCAGTGTAGGAAGAACTCAGTCCTCTTCCCCCCATCCCACATATAGATGACGCTTAATTATAACTGCTACAGGGATTGCTTTATGTATTTCAGTCACCTAATGCTAAAAAAATCCTAATCTTATGTTAGTCCAGATCAGGTTCTCAAAAATTGGAGCTAGCCAGCTCAACTTATGCTCAGTGAGGAGACAAATGTACCTACCTTACACACCTCTGTCTTCTCATACTTGATAACCAGGTGTTGAATTGTCCTCTAGGGAGGAGCCCTATCAGGGCTGGGAGGCTGAGGCATTACAAAGCTGCTTACATTTGAGGCCACTTATGATTTATGTACTGTATGACCAGCCAGAATCAGCCTCTAGGGTTAAGCTTGCAGATACTAGTTTGCCATAGACAGAAATAGTAAGTGATCTAATCAAGTATTTTGCTATTTAATATGTAGCTAATTAAGATATTATAATATATTCAGGAAGTAACATAGGTCCATGCCCTGTAGGAAATTTCTTGTAATATGAGAAAATCACTTTTGTATAGGTTTAGAGTGACTAATGAGAGGAAACTAGCATTAGAAAAATAAATAAGAACCAGAAACATACAGGAATGTTGGCAAAGAAATAGGGAGGCCCATCAGTCAATAAAAGCAGCACTGTGAACTGGGCTGAAAATAGTTCCCCAAGTAAATTTATCATCTTTGGTACATTAATAAATCCATGTGCATGGCATTTAGAAAACGGGGGACAGTGCTAAAGATGCTGAAAATGCTGGTAAGGGAAATGGTCTGTGTTACCATCAAGTATATAAAGGTGACAGGTTCTTCACTCTAGGGTGAAACAAAGGTAACCTTGTTTCAGAGAAAGCAAGACAAAAATGGATTTGCAGTCTGTTCAGGACTGCTATTCATTGCAGGCAAAACATAGTGACGGCAGGCAAAGTCCTTACTTACTGTAGCTTAAATGTAATCTCCTATTCTAACAGGTTAAACTTGTCAACATGGTCTGGGTGAGGGGGAGAGTCAGAATCCATTGTCTGAGAGGGCTAAAAGTCAGCTCAGCATCCTTATCGGACAGTTCAGCCTGCACCCACTGCAGCCGGAAAAAGAAAACCTATCACTATAACATACCAGATCCCCTCCATAGTGTGTGTCAAAACCCAACAACAGCACATCCTGAGGTAGGCACAGAGTTTGCCTTGCCTGGACAGCTTCCCACACCCCGAGGAAAGGAGTCACATTAGGACAAGACATTCCTCATTTTAGGACTCTGACCCCTCTGGTCTGTGTTCTGGTTACGAGCCACTTTTGACA
Organism: Coracopsis vasa; assembly: GCA_026283785.1. Lineage (NCBI taxonomy): Eukaryota > Metazoa > Chordata > Aves > Psittaciformes > Psittacidae > Coracopsis > Coracopsis vasa. The sequence continues at coordinate 18,403 of JANHGB010059441.1, read as the reverse complement.
GCTGGCAGCCAAGACTCCCAGTGCGTGCACATAAGTCACACAGAAACACTAAGCAGTCTCAAAAACGTGTGTGAAGTTCCTATACTTCAAACTGCAGAATACCCATATATGCAGGAGGCCACAGCTTAGGTAGGTAGGGACAAACCACAAAGCTGCAGGAGAAGGCTAGTGCACAGTTTCCCATGGCTAGCATCAACTTAGTCAAACAAAAATTACCAGAGCCAAGCCACAACACTGCTTTGTTATACCATGATCTAATATATAATCTTTCAGCAATTCACCTTCCCCCATTCCCTTAATCCCTATAGCAACACTGTTTTCCAGGGGGTCAGTGTTTCATGACTGCAACACAATACCACCATGCACTCCATGTTAAGGAGGAGGAAAAGACACCTATTCAAAAACTTTAGAGTAGATGCCAGTCTTGGTATAAAGATAGCAAACTACATAAAGTCCACTGAGGACTTCTAGGCACATTTTGCAACTGTTCATTTATCCACACTATTAGCAGCTACTACTAGCAGCAACTACTATCATTTCTAGCTTAAATTTGCTGACTTCCACTTATCACAATTATCTGTGCTTTAGTCTGACCTATCTTAGTTTGCTTTTCATTTGTGAGATATTTCACCCTGCCAACTTCAGCTAAAATCACAAACCCCAAACATATTTCATTATTCAAATTGCATCAGATTTGTACCTACTGTAGAAAATTTCAGAGCCTTACTGAGAAAGCCATATTCAGTTCATTACATTTTTTAATAGCAGTTACGAGGAACCTCGATAGATAGCTGAAGAGCAGACAGTAATTTTTTTTATCAGGAGGTAAATTCAGCTGCATAAGCAAGATTGAAATAAGCCAGAACTCAGTTTCTGAGACTCCACTGACATAATTCTCCATGCCGGATATGCAATGGCTACAAACAGGACAAATTCAGTACTTGATAACAATGTTAGATTAGAAAACATTACTGACTCCATATCCCCATGCATAGTGTTAGAGTTGTGCTATTTTCCCCTCCCCTTTTTTTTTAATACAGTGACCTTTCCTAGTCACTATTTGCCTTTCAAACTTTCTCCTTAAGCTTTTGAATCCTCAGTTGTGTCTTCATCAGACCAGTAAGAGGCTTTCAGGTGGTTTGCGCTTTGTTTTTTGTTTTTGTTTTTGTTTTTTTAACTTAAGCTACTCACCATGGTCAGCTTGGAAGCTTCTTTACCCAAAGTGTAGTTTAACACAAGGACATGACTTGCCAGGTCTTAATTCAGTGAAGGCAAAATGTTTAAGTCCGTTTTCTTCTTGTAAGAGAATCCTGCGGTACACGGTGATTATCATGGCTTACTAGACAAAAGGAACTCTATGATCTAAAATATTTTATAATTAGGATTTTTACTCTCAAATATTTTTCATGTTTCAAGTGCTCAGAAACACATTTAACAGGCAAAGGAATTGCCAACTGAAACATTACAAAAGAAAAAAGTTTTCATCTCTTGCATTATATGAATTCTACAAGACAGCAGTGGGACATTCACGTCAATAGTGCTGACTGAACATCTTTTGCAAATAAAAGATAAAATTAAAAATGGCCATCATTTTACCCTTATCACAGATACAGCGACTGTTTTTGCTGAGCCAGTCTGAGTGGCATATTGTAGATAATGAGGCCAATCTCAATGTTATCAGCATCTGTTACCTCACATTAGAAGTTAAGAAATGAGTAAGCATATTAATGTAGTCATGTATTTTTAAAATATGCATTTAAAGTGTTCCCTGAGTCTAGTAAGCTTTAAGCAAGTAATCCCTGTAGAGAATATTCTGATAGTTATTTTGTGCATCAATGTTACTAGGCAACATTCAAATCATCTTATGCAGTTGGCCATACTTGTGCAAGATCACACAAAAAAAGGACAACATTGCAAAACCATAGGCAGAGGTGGATTGAGACACTTGGAAGACACTGGAGCAATGCAGCAACATGACTGTAGAAGTGTTATGTGACTGTCAGTTTGTGTGCACTGGGTAGTACTACAGGAAGCCTATGGACTTTTTAGACTCCTACATCCTTTCTTCAGGCAAACTTACACCTACCTGTACCAAAAGACTGATTTTTCACAGGCTGTCTCTTGTGAAACCATTTTTTATCTCTGCAGTTGAGTACAATATGACCCTCTTTTTAGGGCAGCAAATGAGATTCAGGGAACCTCAACAAAGCAGGTAAAAAAGATTTTTCACAGAACTTTTGCAATCACTCTTGGGTACACATATATTATGACAGACATCTGTGCTCCTTAGGATTCAGCTTTAGAAGAAATAAGGTCAGTTATTAAAGTCAGAAAGCAACACTCTATGACAAAGTAGCAGCAAGTCTGTAATGTTACTATCCCAATGTGCTTTATGTGAAAAGCATGGACAAGCCCAAGAGAGTTGTACTAAGTATAGAGAATACAATGATCACCAGCAGATCCACGCCCCCTTATGTCTGCAACACTTGTCTCAACCTGGTGCTGCACACCTGTGTTTAGCTATAGCACTTGAAAAATTTTCTTACTGAAGTCTCAGCATTAGACTATATTTTCATTGTTCCGTAAGTGATCCTGCTGCGTTCAATGGAACCATTCCTGAAAAGTCATCAATTGCATTGGGAATGATAATAAACAAGTATAAATCTCTCTGCACAAGTTGTTCTGATTCAGACTTTGAAGTGTGCACTTCTACAAAATTGTAATTCTAATAAATTTTGCAAAACATGCATGAAAATGAATGTAAATAATTGCTTATAAGAGAAATCTTCAAACTTTTTTTTTTTTTTTTGGTAGAAAAACATTTGACCACACTTTGAATTTAGAATTATGCTAATTTATTGTTACAAATGCTAATTCAGCTATTCATTGATTAAACTCCTAATAGCATGAATAAGCTGACAGTTTTATGCTGGCCAACTCTAGCCTGGTTTATATCAATCACCCACCACTCATGCATTCCCCTATCCTATACAGTATTGATTTGTGGCTCACGGCATGACTTAGTTCAAAGTGACTACATGAAATCATGCACAAGTACTCAACACAAGCACTTCTTGCAAAGACTTGAGTCTTCTCTTTCTCGGAATGTTCTTGTAAGCAAAAGTTTTCACAGATAAATACTAACAGAAAACAAAGTAGATTTGCAGGTGTTTCCCAGCCTTTACTCTTGCAGAGGAAAAAAATAAAATAGTGCATTTTCCTATTTCTGCCAGGCATATGTTTATATCCTACACTAACGGAAGTATTATCATACTGATGAGCATAAGTGAAAGCTGGAAGTCAGCTGGGTTGTGTCAGAGCCTAAGCTGGTAATCACTGCAGCTCTTCTGACTCAGCTGAGCGATAAGTAACACCAGCTGAGGATCTGTCCCTTTCCATGTTGTCAAGAGAGGAGGGCTGTGCAAAGCGATTCCCACAGAATCGGGGTTTGTGTATATTTCCTGCCATTCTTCATCTGTAGTTTTCCATTGGTCTAATTCATAATTTTATGAAATCTCACTCCAGTTATATTTGGTTTTACAGTTATATAATTCCCCACACCCTCCCCCACTCCTGACTCCACTACTTCTAAAGATTCATGTATAAATACTTTAAACTCTAGAAATCATTCTCCAGCTTTTGGACACTAAGCATTCCATTCTATTGAATGGTAACTGGCTTGGCTGTCAGTTGAACAGTTCAAAAAAAAGAAAACCCAACTGCAGACAAATAAAAGTCCTTGAATCTTCTCCTGTTGATACAGCAGCACTATGTCACAACAACAGAAACTAGTCCAGACTTTCTAACTCCAGTGACATAAGTACTCACTGCTACTGGCTACGGAAGATTATCAGATCCATGAGAACAGTAAGATGAGATATGCTAAAAGGAGATTTATCTCAACAGTTTCATATACTAAGTCATCAATGTCCTACTCTTGCAAACTGCATGTCTTCTGCAAGGCTCCAGAAAGAATCAAAGACTCAACTGTATCAGTCGTTTATATAGCAGAGTCCATTTTTTTTTCCTGGATTTATGTCCTAGGTGGAATTATGGCCTCAAAAGAGACTGATATCTCTAGTCACTATATCCATTAACTATAGCTTTAATGATTTATTTTATTATTATTATTTTACAAAGTCTTTATTAAAGGCTTTTGCTATAACAACATTCACTTTAGGAGTCCTTAGGACTTCAGTCCCTTTAAATGCACAAATAATTTTTCCAAATATTCTGACCTAGCCAGCCAACCACATTAATTCATCAACTTTGAGAAATAAAGGAAACAAGACTCTTGGGTTCAAGATTAGAATTCCACATGATATTCAGAAGGGTTACAGAACTGAATTCTAGATTGAAGAGAACCAGCAACTATTTTATGCCAAATTCAGCACTAGCATTAACAGATGCAATTTCAAAATTTATGCCAAGCTGCAGGCACTTATTCTGAGAACATGACCTTTTTCATTCCAGTTATTCCTACCTCTCTTCACCCCCAGTCCCTTCTTTATTTTGGCACATAGCCCAAGACTTCATGCACCAGTTAGGTTTTGATAATTCTCCAGCGACAGTTTCCAGTAAGAGGTAGGAACAGCCAAAATGCACATTACAGGGCCTTTATAAATACTTAAAAACTAAACAACACTCCTTAAAGAACAGACTGAAAATAGCAGCAAGAGGCTAGATCTGAGAACTTATAAAGATAATGAAAATTGAGGAATCAAACTTAGTTGATCGAGAAAACAGGCTGCACAAGACAGTACTGTTTCAAATATGATTCTGCATTCATTAATAGCAATGAGTATATTTATTATGATTTGGTCAACCACAAAGCACTTAACACTTGTAAATTCATGTTAAACAGCAGGCTAAAGGTTTAAAAAGGATTCAGTTAACTATTATTACACAGAGACCTCATTAATCCATGGATGTTTCATTCAGATGTCTAGGTATCCAAAGGCTTAAAGTGTAAGCAAACCAATAGGTCAACAATGTAGGCTTTTCCATTAATCTGACATTGGCTTTAAAAGCAACCTGGATTAGCCAGGCCTGGCTGTCTAATCATCATTGAAAGATTTTGCTCTTTTTATGCCAAGTCTCAGATTTATCCAGGACAAAACTGCTGAAAATAGCTTTGAACAAAGTTACGGCTAAGGATGTTTGTTGCTTAATTTCAAGCCCACTTAAAGGCTGGATCAAAACTCTCGTCTTACATCTCTCCATTTACAGATGAACAGGAACTTGACATTCTCTCTTGCAGTAAGTCACTTCAAAGTTATTTCAGTTTTATATCCTAGCCACTCAATAAGACCTCTATTTCAAGTGACTCTAGCACAAGAAGTATTTAACTAACAGCTCTGAAGACAAAAGATCTGGCTACAGAGAGCACACAACACAGGAAAGTAGCAGAGCAGTCTTTCACTTCCCTAGCCATAATCCAGCTGGTGAATATAAATATGGACTTGATATAAATGCAGACTTCAGCAGCATGTCTCTCCGCATACTATAATGGTAGTCTCTCTCAAAAGCTATAGAAGTCTAATTTGCAGATGCGCTGAGCTGAACAAACCCAGGGGTGAAAGCAATGAGAATTTACCAAGATTTAAAATAATGTCTTAGAAATGGAAGATCCACATGCTGCCATCCACCATTTGAATCAGCTAATTGACTAGCAACCTGGTCTAGTGGAAGGTGTCTCTGCCCGTGGCAGGGGGTTGGAACTAGATGACCTTTAAGGTCCCTTCCAACCCAAACCATTCTATGGTTCTATGAATTGTTATTGAATAGAGAGTCATTCAAGATCCAGGTTAGGAGCAGAGTTGTAGAAGATGGTGAATTTAGCTACATATAGTTTTTAAAGAGTGAAAAGTATGTTTAGGAGTATGATTGCTAGGTACATGCACATTCTTGAAGTTGGCTGCCTGTGGCTGCCAAAGCCATCTGGATGCAAATACTAAATATGTAATTGCAGACAATTATTCCCTAAATAATACCTGCAACATTAGGATTTGGAGTGTGATCCCTAGCAGCTAGAACAACCAGAGCAACTACAGAGTTAACCATAAACAACTGATTTCCAGTGTTAATGGACATTAGGAGAGCAAAAAACAAAAACAAAACAAAACCAAACCCACCCAAAAACCCCAAACCCAGAAATCACATCACACAGCTATTGTTACAGCTAATATTACATATAAAGGCTTAGAGCTAACAAAATGTCATGGGCAAGTTTCAGTTCCAATTTCAGAATAAGTTTCTATGGCAACTGAATTGTTAATCCACGTGGTTTATATTCCAATTCATGCTTCAGATCATGTTTGACATACCTCATAAGCTATCAATTTACATTTAAGTGATTCTTTCTTTGGGGATATAAAATGCCATATGCTGGGTTGCAGGGATTACCATGGCTTTTGTATTTTCCACACCTCCTCTTTTAATTACAAAGATAAAACCCTAAATATTTTAATCAGAACTTTAGTAATGCGTTAAAGTACAATTTAAAAGAAACAAACATGTTCAGTATTTGTGGTACTGAATGCCTAAAGTGTCCCTGTTATTTTCCCTACTCCTTTCCTCTTGCAAAGGCATCAGGGGGCAGGACATGTCTGCACCTCACAATTACCCTACCTAACTGCTAACAATGCCATGGGTAGTAGCATGGGACCAACAAAGGATGCACAGAGCTCACCAAAGCCTGGCTCTGTGTCAAGGTCAGTCATTAGACGATATTCTAGTACAAGCACATTTCTTTTAAAAAATAAGAGGTACTACATCTCTTTTAAGGGATATTTTATAGCAAGTGTACTTCCTTTAAGGAATTATGGTTCTTTCTCCCCATTCAAATGTCATTATCTACTTCCAACTATAAATTATTTTAAACTATTAAAGCTCAACAGTTAGAACATTCAAAAATATTGTAATTGATTTCATATGACTGCTTAAATTAAAAGTGAAGTTAATTTGAAGCTGTCTTAAAAAAGCAATATTTAGCAGTTTTGAATATTTAGCAGTCTTAAAATTAGAACTTGTCCCATTTTTACAATAATTAGTGTTTGTATCATAATTATAGTTTGCCTACCATTTTAGTAATCCTTGAAGAGCTTAGCTGCAAATAGAGAGTGCTTATCAAATATACAAGAATGCTTCTAACAAATAGAACACGCTCAAATCCTTTCAGCTACAGAGTTTAAGAGATGCTCTTGGGTGTGGGAGAAAAGAGGGGATGAAGACAACACACACACATTTCCAGATATTCAAAGCCTGCAAAATGAAGGTTAATTTGGCATCACACTCAAGTGCCTTCAGAGAAGCTCTATCATTCAGAACTTATTTGGGATATTAAGCATTCGGTACTTCCTTCATTCCAGACTTCTACAATGCCTGCTTCTCCGGATGTCCTCTAAGTCTGATCATCAGGTCACAGCTTTGGAGGAAGCAATTGCATTTTCCAGTTCTTTCACTTACTCCTGAAACTTTTCCTCAGGCTGCTTATTTTTAGCTTTGTACCAACAAATCTCCCAGAGATAAAGTTTATCTCTGTGATAGCCTCTGGACCCAGACAAAGAAACTCTGTCCCAGTCAGATGAGTTATTGCAAACCCTATCCTGGACATACTATCAGCTGAAAGATTTAAGACATATCAGTGTCTACCTGTTGTTTACATACTCATTGAAGAGCCTTTTCAAGTTTGTACACTGTATGCCATTTATTTGTCTGGGTCACAAGTACAAAACATGGTACTACTCTGACCTGTAATTTCAATGGCAAAGTCTGAAATACATCTGTGATTTATTACCCTTACACAATTTCTATGATTTTAAGTGTAGGCTTCTAACAACATAAGATGAATACTTGAACAGAGTATAGTCAGGTTTGTTAAGATCAAAGCTTTTTCAGGTGGAAATCCATGCTAAGAAGAGGACACGTTCAGTAACTATATTTCTCAAGTGTTTTTCTGCTGACTTCAAGCTACTGAACAGCTAAGTCATTTATTTAGCATATGAATAAGAGATATCCCTTAAAATACAGGGCTTTTCATGCAGGCCAGCTTAAAGCTGTGGGGATTCATTGTGAAGTCTGTTCAGAACAGTAGTTAAGTTTCTGGGACAGCATTATTTTCATGAAGTGGAAACTACATTAACAAATCCAAGGTTCAGTACTTTTGTTCCTTCCTAGTCTGCCATAGCTCTTTTAGTTCAGTGCCTCTCCAATTTCAACTATGATATCCTTCCAAAAGCAACATTTATGTGCTCAGATTTTTGCATGCAGCATCAGTCCTTTAAATACCAAAACTTACTAACTTTAGTCACACTGCAGAAATGGAAAAAAGTTCTGGAGAACGAGGGGGAGGATTCCTCAAATAGCTTTTCAACAGAACTATGCAATTTGCAAATCAATTTTGTTGTGCCAATGACTAATTTGTGCTTTTATACAGTGATATTCCGCAGTTTCCAGTAATCTTAGTAAGACAATGCTTCATCACTTGATCAACTGCATTAGAAGAATACTGTCATTTATTATTTAAAATGGACAGTAGATTACTTTTCATATAATTTTGCACATTTAATTCACAGCAAATATTTTCAAATGATATTTTCTCTCCTCCCCCTCTCAATTTCCTTCTCCACATTCAACTACCCATTGAGGACAAGAATTTGATCCTTGAATGAAAAAGAAAACTGGCAGTTTAGGGCTCTGCAGAGTCTCTCTTTAATCCATGAAAAATACTTCAAATCCTAAAGACTAAACAGAATGTCTTCTTTGTTATAGAAGAACCAGGCAATTTTATGCTTACCAGCAAGTTGGAATTCATGATGCATGATGAGTTTGGAAGCATCATTTCTGAGAATGGAAGGAGATTTTGAATATCAGTAACTAGCTATATCAAGTATTCTCGACAGTCCCAGTATTTTTTCCCTTCTGAAAAGGGAAAGGAGTGGAAGCGGAAACTAAAAAAAAGCATAAGTGGTAAAAAAAAAAAATTAAAATCAAACTTGTAGGATCCCTTGTAGCTCATAAGTAGAGTCATCACCCTACCAGTTTCCTTAAACTGCAGTACATTAATGATGTTCTGTATTATGTACAATTTTATGTGAGGTGTGTCATTAAAAACAAGCAAACAAAACAAAACAAACCCCACAAACCTACAAAGAACACAGCATCCTCCCAGAATTCAGACTATGCTAAGCAAGCCCAGATATCAGTAAGGTAATGCTATTCAGCATCCAATACTTAGCCTTTATGTCTACGTTTCCTTCTCATTCCTTTCCAGCTGTCCTCTTGGGATAAGGTTAATAAAGGAAAGCTTAAAGGTAAAAGAAATCAAAAGGAAAACCAAGAACAAATTACCACTTAAGCTACTTCTGTAGCATGTCTTTCACACTGTGAATTTAGGCAACTCAAGATCTTTCTCAACTCATGCCACTACCAATTACCCTAGATAACCTTCTTCATATTGGGCCTGGAGAAGGGCAGTGCAGGTATACACAGCTGCTAGACTGCTCCTTCGGGGCAGTACATGTAGATCACTGAAAGAGTCTTCCAAGATGACCTAAAAAAAAAAAATCTCATGTACTGCATGTGCTACTCTGGGTTCACTGTAATGCATCCTGAAATTTCAGGCTCATTCTTTGCATTGACACTATCTTAAAAATCCAGGAACAGGAGACATTTCTAGATCTTTAGCTACCGTCCTTTCCCTTTTGTTATAACAACTGTTCTTAATATGCCCTTGAGACTACTCTACAGTCCTAGGAATGCCCATCTGAGCAGCCTGGCCTGAGCCAGCATTCTTGGTACACTAGCCAAACCCACAATATTTACAGATTATGCTCTCAACTGCCTGGAGGAACATATCTTCTTCTGGCAGAATGCAAATGAACTCACGGTTTAGAAAATTCTGTGCAGAAAAGAAGGAAGACAATAGCAAGTTAATAGCATAAGCTATTATATATAAGCTATAAGGTTTTCAGGAAGAAGTTTCTTGTTTTGTGCCCTGTAACACACTGTGCTAGCAGAACAAACCAGTTAGTGACAAAAAGAAGCAAACAACAGAGATGGGGCCACACGAGGAAACCAAGTCTTCAGGTTCTGCTGACCCGAGGCAGTTTTCTACACTGTCCATTGCATCATGTGAATGACAGTGAAACTGCTACAAACACAAGCTCACAGAGCATGTTGTTTACTGAGGTTTTCCTTGTTGTGACGAGTTTACTCATGTCATTCATGACACTGGCAACAAAATTTGATACCACTGTAGAAGCCACTTTCTGCTACTACAAAATACTTGCTGTAAATTGCAAAGTGGTCCTGTAACTTCAAAATTGCTAGTTTTTATATGCTTGGGAGAAAATTGTTTAAAGTAACAGAGCCTGTTTGAGGGTAATTGCTATACTCATGCTTCTCTAACAAGCAGTCTTCAGAGTTTATAGCAAACATTGATCATGTGAACCAAGCTGGATACCGCCAATTAAAATTACACAGAACAGATTAATTTTTTTGACAAGCAGGTGAGTACCCTTGCCATCATTTAGCACTAGCTACCAGCCATCAAGAGAAATAATTGGGGTTTTTTTAATCAGCCATAGTCTGGATCAAAACTCCCATTGTGCAGTGGTTAGTGGACACCAGATTTACAAGAACATTAGGCTGTAAACTATATATTCAGATCGGCACTTATGTCATGCTGTCCCCTGCTACTGTGAGGCAAAGAAGTCAGGGACAGGGACTAAATACATGTAGGGAATAGTCAGAAACAGACTGAATTTGGCTAACAGGGGAGACTTATCTGCTGTCCTCCAGTTTATTCTACTCACAGCAAAGCTTTCCCTGTTTTCTGAAAGTTGAAACTTACAACTCCCTTGAACTAAAAGGAAGTGGATGCTTTTAAAGTGGGAATAAAAGATGAAAACCATTATCTTTCTGCTTGTATGTTACCTCGTGTAAGTAGTCTGTGCACAGGTCTTCTATGTGGTAGGAAGTATCAAACTACAGCCTATCTGGTCACACTATTACCTTTTCTCCAAATGCAGCATACAAAACCTTAAAACCTTCATCTGAAAGAAAGAGATACCACCAAGTGATCTCTGGCTTCACTAGTTGTCAGTTACTCCAAAGTTAACTCCTTGTCCTACTGTAAGCCAGTATACCAAAACACCATTCTGTAATTTTCAAATATGAAAGATGCTCCCCATTGTCATTGCACTGCATGTTTCAATCTTAAACAGGACAGCAGAAAGAATTACTAAAGAGTTTGGCAATGTATTGTAATAGGTTATATTTAGCATTTCAAGGGTCAAAGGTTTTAGGCAATTAATGATTAAAATAAAACCTGGATATCTGTGGGGGGAAAAAAATGAGATGGTGACTGGGGAGGAATTAAAAAGACAATTTATCAGCTTAGCAATAAACTTCAGAACTATAAAAATTTATTTTAAAAAAGCATTCCTTCCATGTCATTTTAATTTACTACAAGAAAATAACACCACTCCTTATGTGGAAAGGATAAGGGGTTGCATCTCAAGACAACAAAGCTGAGTGCTTTAAATCTGAACTTTTGCTAGGAATGGATTCATAATTCAGAGAGCTCTCGAATTGGAACTTACTAGCTTATGCCTATCTTGGAAAATATTTTGCCCTACCAAAAAAGAAAGGTCAACCTCAAGTACTACGAACTGCATTACAGTACTACACGTGTATGATGTTGTCTCACTTGCCCTGTCATAAACCATCTTCCCTGTCTTCCAGGTGATCTATATTTACTGATCGATATTCAACTACTTATTCAAGTAGTTTTGACAAATTTAGGACTCATGACTTAAGCTGAAATTTACTGGTACTCACCTTAAGGGAATATTAAATGAGGACTGAAGGGAAGGGCTAGATACTAAGTTTATACTGTTGCGTCTTCTCCACCCCACTTACTTAGTAATTTTCCATTCTATGGCTGTTGCTTTGGTATTCTGAAGAATTTTGTGCTCAGCAGTACACACCTAACTGTGCAGCTCCTGTCAGAATGCCCAACCAGTTTTGCAGTGGCTACTGGTATTTATACTGAAGATATTCCACATCCCACCAAAACTAACTCAGACTTCCTTCAGACTGGTATCATGACAGAAAACACTTACCCAATCTCCTTTCCAGGCAGTTGCTTTAAACGCACAGGCAAGTGCCTAGACGCTCATCTCTGGGGACACACAGGGGTCTAGTACAGAACCACCAATGTATATTTTCATCGTATAGTATTCTATTAACACCAGATTATTTCCAACAAATTATACTGAACTGATTTTTAGAAGAACTCCTACCAATAAGTTCTGAACCAGCAGACACAGGGAACCTACACACCAAATTTGTCCTTTTGATCACATACTAAACTCGACAAAGAGAATCCTAAATTCCAAAGTGGTCTCCAACTTTGGAAAGTAATTTGATCCAAAACCCACAAATCTAAGCTTCCCAAGGGCTATGCAGTATAAAAGCTGTGTTTTTTCAGCTGGAAATGGTATTGAGCTACTTTAATTTCATCAGTTATCTTTTAGATAAATATATAATGCTAGATATATGCAATGTCAAAACAGAACTGTATATTCTCTGTAATACTGTTATTTTTCAGAAGCCTGTTAATTCATGCCAGTAGTAATTGCATTTCCAGAGGTGTACTTCAGACAGACTTGAGCTAGACCAGACAGGCTCTTTATTTTAATTGTATTTTTACTTGCTAATGCAGGAGTGTACACAATGAAGAAGCACACAATAAAGAAAACATCCTTCTTCCCACCCTTGAAAAAAAGATTAGATGAAACAATGATGACAACAACAAGACAAAACCAAACAGAAATGTCTTAATAGTATTTAGCAGATATCAGGAATAGCATGAAATAGCACTTTGCTTTACACCAAGACCTCATTTTGGATATGGTCTCTGCAAGTGTCAACTCTGATCATGCTGCTTGGCTTGGATAACAAGCCAGTGGCCAAAGATTTAAGATCATTTTATTGATGGCAGCACTTAGAGTCAAAAAGGGTCCTCTGAGCTGAACTGAAAAGTCACTGTCCTAAAAAGCATAGAATTTTATATATGATGGGAAGAAGAAAGTATTTGCCACATTGTATAGACAGGAAATAAAGATACATGGTTACAACACAATCACAAGAAGTTGGTGGTCAGATCTAAATATTTAAATCAAAACAATTTTCAAATTATTTTGCCAGACCCTTCCCTTCTCCAGTCTAACATCACCTGGTAACAGAGCAGTCTGTCTATAGAGGTAACAAGACAAACTAAGTAGTTTGGATACCATGGTTATCTATTAATAAGCAACAGAACCAGCTTCTGTGGCCATAATTTGAAGGAATGGGAAGCCTAACTTCAACCTTCCAAACATTTTTTCTTACAAGCATAAGATTCAGCTTGTACTTGGTTTACAAGTCTGTAGGGAACCCAAGATAATTCTTCACAGAGCTGTAAACACAATGCTTTCCTGCATACAGAAATGGTTTGACAGAGGCAGAATTTTTTGAGGGGCAGCAAGAATTCTAATAGAGGATTTAGCAAATAGATACACTAAGACCAACTTCACATTTTTTAGCTATGTCAAGTATTCTCTCATACCTCCATGTTGTAGCTTTGATTGTTTCCTTCTTCACAGATTCACCTTCTCGCTGTGAAGATTTCCAATAGAGACTGAATCCTGCTGTTAATACAGAATCCATCACAAGCAATCTTGGTTACAAGTTCTTTCACCTCTTTTCTTTTGCTTTTTCCTCAGCACATGGGCCTCCTGAAACCAAGCAGAAAGCTTTCTCACCAGATATATTCAAACATTTCACAGACAAATCCCCAGAATGCTTCATTTTGCTGTCTTAACACTAGCACCACCATTGCTACCTCAGCTATCCATTAGAGTAGACACACTTCCTCCAATTCCCAGACTGCTTCTAGCCCCCAAGATCTCCAGGAAATTCTTTTGGCCCATCTCCATCCTAAGAAGAGAAATGGCCTACTAGGAAGCAAAATTGCATTATAAATCTTCAAATCAATTGCATTGTACATACAAAGTTGACAGACAGCAACATCCTTCCTTTCTACTGTCATAGCTGTGTTCTTAGCTTAAATGCCCTCAGGTATTGATTTTTATTAATATCAAATATTGTTTCAGCAAGAATGAGGCCCACTGAGCTGACTATTGGTCTCAAACACCTGGTGAGGCTTTGAAGATCTGCCTAAATACTTTCAAGTGCCCGCAATAGCTAAAAACAAGCCCCACAAAATATGGATAAACAGCTTAGCTTTACACACACAAAGTACAACTTATAAGGTTCTCCATATGTTGCAGATCACAGAATCATAGAATAGTTATGGTTGGAAAGGACCTTAAGATCATCTAGTTCCAACCCCCTGCCATTGGCAGGGACACCTCACACTAAATCATGTCACCCAAGGCTCTGTCCAACCTGGCCTTGAACACCGCCAGGGATGGAGCATTCACAACTTCCCTGGGCAACCCATTCCAGTGCCTCACCACCCTAATAGTAAAGAATTTCTTCCTTATATCCAATCTAAACTTCCCCCGTTTAAGTTTGAACCCATCACCCCTTGTCCTATCACTACAGTCCCTAGCGAATAGTCCCTCCCCAGCATCCCTATAAACCCCTTTGGATACTGGAAGGCTACTATGAGGTCTCCACGCAGTCTTCTCTTCTCCAGGCTGAATGATGTTCGTTTCAGGATTTATACTCAGGGCTTCTTCAGTTGTATTAGGATCTCTGAAGTCTGAACGCCTGCTCTCCTTTCCCTCTCTCGTTGTTAAATTTTTTTCCTTTTACTTGCATGTGCTCATGTAAGAAATTAAATAAATTGGAGAGCAGCAAAGCAATGAACAGAGCACTGGAAATACAGTTATTGCCCATCAGATGCAGATCATACTGTTCAAATCTGTGATTATGCCATTAAGTGAGTTGATTTCCCAGAAGACAAAAAGCAAGAACAAAAATAATACCTAATATCAGACCGTTGTAATATTTCTTTCTGGGAAGCTGAATTATCTCATAGAGATAAACAAGTATTCCTTTAATGTCTGCCAAGCACTTGCTCTTACTTAAAATCACTTCTGCTGTCCCTTCAGCTCCAGAGCCCATGCCACATTTCTTTCCCATGCCTCTCAAGTTAAGTTTCGTGACTTGTTTGATAGGCTCACTGACTGCTTTCTCCCTGTGTAATCCAAGAACAACACTGTTAAGTGCCTTGTCATTTCAGGTGCCTCTTGGATTTTTTAGGAGTTCAAATGAAGACCATTAAAAAATTCAGATCCTTCAGTCTTTTCATGCTCAGAAGCCTTGGCCTTCCTATGCAGTTTGCAGTGCATTGTAGGTCCCAAGTGATTTGCCATCTCATTAAAAAAGAACCACAGAAAAAAAACCCACCATGAGAAAGGAAAATGATGCTTATGTGTCTATGCAAGGAAATGACACACATCCACCTCCTTTCTCAAGCAAACAAACAGTTTCAGATTGGCTGGTTGAGTCACAGCTTTCCGAAGATGGCTATGAGTAGTGAGCTCCAGACTTGGTCACCCAGGACACCAAAGAGATGCTGTCCTTTGTCATAGCAAGCAAAACTGAACCAACAGCCGGTGGCAATTTGACCACACAAAGATACACATCCTTCTGTCACTTCATTTGGCACAAGCCTATTTTTAAATAACCATACACAAAAGTCACTGCAGCCATAGCAACAGTTTTTTAAACAAACTGCCTCAGCATGATTTTAATACATTTATGCAATGCCTTCTTAGGCAAATGTAGGTATTTGTATGCCTCTATAGTTAGTATTTAAAGAGGCATATATACATATTGACATGTATCTGTGTATGTATACGTGTATATGTATATATGTGCAATGCAGAATCATGGTGATGCCCTATAAGGCACAGAGTTCTTTGAAGATGTTCAATGATTCAAAGTACTGCTCATCATCCTGTGAATGCAGTCCCTACCTAGGCAAGGCTAGGTCACCCCATGTACCAGTTCAGCTACCAGGCTGGCAGCAGATGTACCTGTCAGAAAAATACAGCATCATTTTCTTCTGTGTTAGAAAGCTGATCTGGCTGATGGGAAAGCCCAGTGAATACAAGAGCTAACTGGAGGGAGCAGACAGACTGGAGCAAGGGACATCACTCCTTCAGTATCTTTTCATGAGTTCAGTGGATCTGCAGATCCAGTTGTTCTCTTGGAAAAGTCTTTTTCTCTCTCCTGCGACTGTGGAAAGAGTCTAGGGAAACAAGCATTCCTAGTTTTAGCCTTACTAAATATCCCTCATACTGCATATACTAAGATTTACAACAGCTTCACTAAACAGATAGCAGGGCTGACTAAATCGAGTCTATGGAATTCAAGAGGTATGAATTTCCACAGGTTAACCACATCAGTTAGTTTTAATTTCTTGTCTTTTCTTGTCCCCTTTTGCAACATTTCTAAAGCAGCATTGCAGAGTCCTGCAGATTAAGGGTTCTTCGAGCTCCTTCTGTTATTTGAAGACAAGTTGTAATAGGAGGGTTTCAGTGGAGAGCAGTGGAACAGCTCAGAAAGAATATTAACATACTTCAAAGTGGTATTATGTAGCTATGACAGCTAGAACAGCTTGGATATTTCACCCCATGCCTTTTGCAAATCAGCATATAAGAACACAATCCCCCTAAGGGAAAATATTGCCGTATTTCTTACTTAACACTCTATACCCACGATAAAAGCTTTTCAAAATTACTGAAATAATAGGAAAATAAACATTAAGTGTTCTTCAAATATGTGTTTTCCTTATGATGACTATTTTGCAACTTTATATACACACTGTGAATCACTTAATCTGATTATTTACACTGCTGCATATACATCTACTCTTCTAACACTATGGATCCATCTCAGCAATGTAAAATTCTGGATTAATTTAAAAGTTCATCTTGCAAATCTATAAAATCATCCGATTAATTTTTATATTACATAAAAATTGTTGTCATTAATTGGGGAAAACTGTTGAACCAATTGGAACAACCAAATCTGGGTGTGAGTTTATCGGATAAAATGATTTCATATATGATATTAGGGTAACTTGCTATTTAAGAAAGGGGAAGAATCGTTTACTATGAACTTTGTAAATCTGCTTCCTGATCTTAGTTATTTCAAAATTGTGATAAAGTTGGTAAAGAATCTAAGCAGATGAAGGAAGAGCTGTTAGTGAAACACACAGACAGGCTTCTCCCCCTGTACCAGCAGCTGAGACCCTAGGGAAGAGCTCCATAACCACAAACATATTTGTTATAAACACAGCGCTTGTGACTGGGATCAGCAAGTGAACCTTGGCAACTCATTGTTATGGCAAAGTTGTGCACAAACATAAAAAGCTATTAAGGTGCCACAACCCTGATAACAGTCTCTTGTGTGCTTCCCATCTGCTTCACATAAGGAACAAAACACTTTGTTAACTTTGTAGGAAATACTTATAGGGTCAGATCCCAGGCGTTGCTGACCAGAGGTAGCTCCTTCAGCCATGGAGGTAGGTCCTTCAGTCATCATGATCCACTTGCTCAGGGAAGAGCTCTAATTAAAACTGATGTTGTGCAGTATGATCCACTGATGTCTGAAATTGCTTTAAATTGCAATAGCAGTGGCCAGCTACACTTTGTGTGGGTTTATTCATAGTGGCTCTAGTGAAGCCAACAGCTGGGAAGTTAACTGCCATTCATGAAGAAAATTTAGGGAAATTGCATTTCCAGGTTCCTCCTCACAGAACAAGTGTGCTCCAGTCACTGTTCTCAGGTTTCTGTCTGAGCTTTGCTTCTTAGAGACTTCAGGGCAGAGAGAGCAAACTGGTCTCCAGGAAGCAGTGTTGTAAAATCACAGACTCTGTATCTTGTTGAAGAAGTCTCCTCAGATCCTGGGAAAAGCATAGAGATGGAAAGCAGTATGGTGCTACAACCAGTCAGCACTCCTGCACACACACGTTTCTGCTAGTTGTAATTGATTCAAGACTCTGTGCTGCAGATCAGACATTTGAAATCAGTGATTTAGTCTGGTTCACTGAATACTGAAATCTTTGGAGTAAAAGAAGCCAAATTAGCTAAGACTGCAGGGTGGGGTTTTTTGAGATATAGATAATTGTAAAAATAATACCAAAAGCATGATAGAACAGATAACTTTCTTAATGGACTGCTCTGAATCAGACTGCTGCATCCCTATAGCCCACCTTCAGATACAGGAAGGCTGCTATGAGGTCTCCACGCAGCCTTCTCTTCTCCAGGCTGAACAGCCCCAGCTTTCTCATCCTGTCGTCATACGGGAGGTGCTCCAGTCCCCTGATCATCCTCGTGGCCTCCTCTGGACTTGTTCCAACAGTTCCATGTCCTTT
>JANHGB010059440.1:0-34666 GCA_026283785.1 Coracopsis vasa | reverse complement strand
CAAGAGTGTTGGAGGACCAGAGAGCTGGAGGACTGGAGGACCAGAGTGCTGGAGGCCCACTGGACCTCCAGTCCTCCAGCTCTGTGGTCCTCCAGCCCTCTAGACCTCCCGTCCTCCAGCACTCTGGTCCTCCAGCACTCTGGCCCTCCAATCCTCCAACCCTCCAACCCTCTGGTCCTCCAGCGTTCTGGTCCTCCAGCACTCTGGTCCTCCAGCACTCTTATACTCCAGCACATTGGTCCTCCAGTCCTCCAGCACTCTGGTCATCCAGCACTCTGGCTCTCCAGCACTCTGGTCCTCCAGCACTCTTATCCTCCAGCACTCTGGTCCTCCAGCACTCTTATCCTCCAGCCTTCTAGTCCTCCAGTCCTCCAGCCCTCTGAACATCCTGTCCTTCTGCCGTCTGGTCCTCCTGCCTTCTAGTCCTCCAGTCCTCCAAGCCTCTGAACATCCTGTCCTCCTGCCTCTGGTCCTCCACATTCTGGTCCTCCAGCCCTCTAAGCCTCCTGTCCTCCAGCTCTGTGGTCCTCCTGCCCTCTGCACCTCCAGTGCTCCAGTCCTCTGATCCTCCTTCTCTCTGGTTCTCCAGTCCTCCAGCCCTCTGAACATCCTGTCCTCCTGCCCTCTGGTCCTCCAGTCCTCCAGACCTCCAATCCTCCAGCCCTCTGAACCTCCAGTCTTCCTGCCCTCTGGTCCTCCAGCCCTCTGGAGCTCCAGTCCTCTGGTCCTCCAGCCCTCTAGTCCTCCAGCTCTCTAGTCCTCCAGTCCTCCTGCTCTCTGGTCCTCCAGCGCTCTGGTCCTCCATTCCTCCAGCACGCTGGTCCTCCAGTCCGCCAGCCCTCTGAACATCCTGTCCTGCTGCCCTCTGGTCCTCCAGTACTCTAAAACTCCAGTCCTCCAGCTCTGTGGACCTCCCACCCTCTGGTCCTCCAGTGCTCTGGACCTCCTGCTCTCAAGCACTCTGGTCCTCCAGTGGTCTGGTCCTCCAGTCCTCCAGCCCTCTGGTCCTCCAGCCCTCTTGACCTCCAGTCCTCCAGACCTCCAGTTCTCCAACACTCTGGTCCTCCTTCTCTCTGGTCCTCCAGTCCTTCAGCCTTCTGGTCATCCAGCAATATGGTCCTTCAGCACTCTGTTCCTCCAGTGCTCCAGCCCTCTGGTCCTCCAGCCCTCTGGTCCTCCAGTCCTTCAGCCCTCTGGTCCTCCAGTCCTCCCGCCCTCTGGTCCTCCAGTCCTCCCGCCCTCTGCACCTCCAGTCCTCCAGTCCTCTGGCCTTCGAGCCCTCTGCTCCTCCAGCCCTCTGCACCTCCAGTCCTCCAGTGCTCTGGTCCTCCAGCACTCCATTCCTCCAGTCCTCCAGCCATTTTTTCCTCCAGCGCTCTGGACCTCCATTCCTCCAAACCTCTGCTCCTCTAGTCCTCCTGCCCTCTGGTCCACCAGCTATCTGGTACTCCAGCCCTCAGGACCTCCTGTTCTGCAGCCCTCTAGACCACCTGCCCTCGGGACCTCCTGTCCTCCTGCCTCCTGGTCCTCCAGGCTCCTTGTCCCTCAGCCTTCTAAACCTCCAGTCCTCCAGCTCTGTGGTCCTCCAGCACTCTGGTCCTCCAGTCCTCTTAACATCCTGTCTTCCTGCCCTCTGGTCCTCCAGCACTCTGGACCTCCTGCCCTCTGGTCCTGCCGCCCTCTGTGTCTCAGTCCTCTGGATCTTCAGCCTTCTATTCTTCCAGCCCTGTGAACTTCCAGTCCTCCAGCCCTCTGGGCGTCCTGTTATCCCATCCTCCAGCCCTCTGGACCTCCTGTCCTCCAGCCACCTGGTCCTCCAGCCCCATGAGTAAAAAGTGACTGGGAACTGGAGGTCTGGAGGACTGGAGGACCAGAATGCTGGAGGACCAGATTGCAGGATGACCAGAGGGCTGGAGGACTGGAGGACCAGAGCGCAGGAAGACCAGTGGGCTGGAGGACTGGAGGACCAGGGGGCTGGAGGACTGGAGGACCAGAGCGCAGGAAGACCAGTGGGCTGGAGGACTGGAGGACCTGAGGGCTGGAGGACTGGAGGACCAGAGGGCAGGAGGACTGGAGGACCAGAGGGCAGGAGGACCAGAGGGCGGGAGGAATGGAGGACCAGAGTGCTGAAGAACAGGAGGTCCAGAGGGCTGGAAGAATGGAGGGCTGGAGGATTGGAAGACCAGCGTGCTGGAGGAACAAATTGCGGGATGACCAGAGGGCTGGAGGACTGGAGGACCATAGAGAAGGAGGAACAGAGGGTTGGAGGATTGGAGGTGCAGAGGGCAGGAGGACTACAGACCTGGAGAACTGGAGGCTTAGAGGGCTGGAGGACCAGAGGGCAGGAGGACAGGATGTTCAGAGAGCTGGAGCACTGGAGGACTATAGGCAGGAGGATCAGTGTGCTGGAGGACTGGAGGACCAGAGTGCTGGAGGACCAGATTGCAGGATGACCAGAAGAGGGCTGGAGGACTGGACGACCAGAGAGCAGGAGAACCAGAGGGCTGGAGGACTGGAGGTCCAGAGGGAAGGAGGTCAGGGGGCAGAAAGACTGGAGGTTCAGAATGCTGGAGGACTGGAGGTCTGGAGGACTGGAGGACCAGAAGAGGGCTGGAGAACTGGAGGGCTGGAGGACTGGAGGACAAGAGAGCAGGAGGACCAGAGGGCTGGAGGACTGGAGGAGCAGAGGACTGGAGGTCCAGAGGGCTGGAGGACCAGAGTGCTGGAGAACTGGAGGACGAGAGTGCTGGAGGACCAGAGGGAAGGAGGACCAGAGGGCTGGAGGGCTGGAGGACCAAAGGACTGGAGCACAGGAGGACCAGAGGGCTATAGGACCAGAGCGCAGGAGGACCTCAGGCCTGGAGCGCTGGAGGACCTCAGGGCTGGAGGGCTGGAAGAAAAGAGGGCTGGAGGACTGGAGATCCAGAGGGCTGGAGGACCAGAAGGGTGGAGGGCTGGAGGACCGGAAGGCTGGAGGACTGGAGGACCAGAGTGCTGGAGGACTGGAGGGCTGGAAGAGTGGAGGACCAGAGGTCTGGAGGACTGGAAGACCCGAGCACTGGAGGACCAAAGCGCTGGAGGACTGGAGGACCAGAGAGAAGGAGGACCTGAGGGCGGGAGGACTGGAGGACCACAGTGCTGGAGTTCCAGAGTGTTGGAGGACTGCAGGTCTGGAGGACTGGAGGGCAAGAGGGCTGGAGGACCAGAGGACTCGAGGACCAGGGGGCTGGAGGACTGGAGGACCAGAGGGCTGAAGGACCAGAGAGCTGAAGGACAGGAAGTCCAGAGGGCTGAAGGACTGGATGTCCAGAGAACAGGAGGTCCAGAGTGCTGGAGGACGAAAGGGCTGGAGGACTGGACGAACAGAGTGCTGCAGGACTGGAGGACAAGAGCGCTGGAGGACCAGAGAGCTGGAGGACTGGAGGAACAGAGGGCTGGAGGACCAGAGGTCTGGAGGACTGGTGGTCCAGAGTGCTGGAGAACTGGAGGACCAGAGTGCAGGAGGACCAAATGGCTGGAGGACTGGAGTGCTGGAGGACCAGAGAGCTGGAGGACTGGAGGACCAGAGTGCTGGAGGATCAGAGGGACGGAGGACTGGAGGACAAGAGTGCTGGAGGACCAGAACGCTGGAGGACTGGAGAACCAGAGTGCTAGAGGAGCAAAGGGCTGGAAGACCAGAGGTCTGGAGGACTGGAGGTCCAGAGTGCTGGAGGACTGGAGGACCAGAGGACTGGAGGTCTAGAGTGCTGGAGGACCAGAGGTCTGGAGGACCAGAGGGCTGGAGGACTGGAGGACCAGAGTGCTGGAGGACCACAGGGCTGGAGTACTAAAGGGCTGGAGGACTGTAGGTCCGGAGGACTAGAGATCCAGAGGGCTGCTGTACCAGCAGCCTGGAGGAATGGAGGTCCAGAGGGCTGGAGGACCATAGGGAAAGGCAACGGAGGGGATGGCAGGACAGGGCAAAGGAAGACAAGGCAAGGCAAGGTAATGCAGGGGAAGACAGGGCAAGGCAAGGCAAGGCAAGGCAAGGCAAAGAAGGGCAGGGAAATGCAGGGCAGGGCAAGGCAAGACAAGGCAAGACAATGCAGGGGAAGGCAGGGCAAGCCAAAGCAAGGAAGGGCAAGGCAAAACAAGGAAGGGCAGAGCAAGGCATGGCAAGGAAAGGCAAGACAAGGCAAGTTAAGGCAAGGAAGGGAAATGCAAGTCAAGGCTGTGCAAGGCAAGGCAAGGCAGGGCAAGACAGGGCAAGGCAAGGCATGGCAAGATGAGAAAGGGCAAGGCAGGGCAGGGCAAGGCAAGGCAAGGCAGGGCAAGTTAAGACAGGGCAAGGCAAGGCAGGGGAAAGCAAGGCAGGGCAAGGCAAGGCAGGAAAAAGGCAGGGCAAGACAAGACAGGGCAAAGGAAGGCAGGGCAAGGCAAGGCAGGGCAAGGCACTGCAGCCACTGCAACCACAGCAATAGGCACTGCAGCCACTGCTACCACGGCAACAGGCACTGCAGCCACTCCAAACACAGCAACTGGCACTGCAGCCACTGCAACCACAGCAACTGACACTGCAGCCACTCCAACCTGGCTTGCTGCCCCAGCTCCACATTGAGGGCATTCACAACCTTTGGATCATCAGGCCTGGAGCCCAGTCCCGCAGTAGAGGTGAAGCCAAAGGAACAGGGGCTTTGGGCACAGGCTCCCCTGTTGGCAAGAGGGGTCTCCCTGGCACCGTGCGTCCCCCCTCGCAGGCATCACCCGCTGGGCCCTGCTGGAGGAGGTGCTGGGGCTGGCGGGGAAATGCACGGCGCCCTCGCTGCAGGCAGCACAAGGAGTGGTGCAGGAATCCGTGGAGCTGCACCAAGTTCGACCTGCGGCAACGGTTCCTGGTGAGCAACTGGAACCCACCGACCACCGGGTTCTACCGCGGCAGCTACGGGCGCTCCTGCTCCCGGCCCTTCTCCCTGCACCACCTGCACCAGTGAGTGCCAACCCCAGCGCCGCACACCCGGCACCCCACTGACCCGTCCCTGCTCTCCCCACGCCAGCTCCCGACACCTCGGCAACGTCGTCATCCAGAAGCGATGGAGGCTGGCTCAGGGCCAGCACCCCAAACTGCCCCGCGACCTGATCTGGTCCAGCCAGCAGTTCCAGCTGTACCTGCAGCAAGCGGGGTCACGCAGAGGCCTGGACAACCTCATCGTCCCCGGCATTAACGAGGCGGTGGTGGCTGCCCCGTGCAGCACCCAGGAGCTGATGGAGGCATGCAAGGGCAGCTTCGAGCTCTACAGAGCAGACTTCATGGTCGGGGAGTGTTGCCAGCCCTGGCTGCTGGAGATCAACACCATTCCATCCTTGGAGCTCTGTTCAGCGGTGACCCGATGGCTCTACGTCACCGTCCATTGTGACACGCTGCACGTGGTCCTGGACCACAAGGAGAACCCTGCGTTCTCTACTGGTGCCATTGAGCTCATCTAAAAAGAGGTGAGTTTGGGGGGTTGGGGGGAGGGCACCCCAAGCCCCCACTCCCCACCTGAACATGAGCAGCTTGTGCACAGGCAACCATGAAGCCACCATCATCCTGGCCTGTCAGATCACCAGTGTGGCAGCAGGGCTAGGGCAGTGATTGTCCGCCTCTTTTCCAGTCCAGTTATTCCATGTCTCCCTGCAGGCAATGGTGACCGTGCTTCTCGATGTGGGACTGGAGATGCTGGTGGAAGGCTACTCGCTAATGAAGCCCCAACTGCAAAAGCAACTACCCCAGGCCAAACCCCACGTTCCTGCCTCTTGTCCGCCCTGTGATGCCCAAGTCACCTTTGGTACCAAAGCTTGCTGTGATGCCCAAGTCATCTTTGGTACCAAAGCCTCCTGTGATGCCCAATTCACCTGTGGTACCCAAGCCTCCTTTGGTGCCCAACTCACCTGTGTTCTCCAAGCAACTTATGGACACCACTCCTCCCGTGGTGCCATGGGCTCCAGTGGTCTCCAAGCCACTTACGGACACCAAGCTTCCTGTGATGCTGTCATGTTTTAAGCCCAGCCGGCAACCCAGAACCAGTGAGCCACTTGCTCACTCCCCCCACCACTTCCTACCCTCACTCCTGGAGGGATGGGGAGGAGAATCGAAAGAACGTAACTCCCATGGGTTGAGATAAGAACAGTCCAGTAACTAAGGTATAACACAAATCACTGCTGCTACCACCAATAATAATAATGGTAAGGGAAATAACAAGGGAAGAGAATACAACTGCTCACCACCCGCTGACCAATACCCAGCCTGACCCAAGCAGCGATCTAGCCCTTCCGGGTACCTACAGCCGGTTTATTATACTGGGCATGATGTGCTGTGGTATGGAATACCTCCTTGGCTAGTTTTGGGCAGGTGTCCTGTCTCTGCTTCCTCCCGGCTTCCCCTCCTCCCTGGCAGAGCATGAGACTCAGAAGTCCTTGGTCAGAGTAAACATTACTTAGCGACAACTAAAAACATCGGTGTTATCAGCGCTGTTCCCAGGCTGAAAGTGAAAACCACAGCACTGCACCAGCTACTAAGAAGGAGAAAAATGACTGCTACTGCTGAACACAGGACAAGAATGCTTAGATTAAGATGGAGAAACATCTCACAATTGCTAAAATGTGCATCTTAAGTGAATAAGTGTAACCATGATGGCAGACCAAAAGAATGCAAGGAGAAGGTAGACCAAAGCCCTTATATGTCTGGAATTAGAAAATGTGGGCAGAATCATGTGTTGCTAAGAAAATCACAATACCCCAGTGACATCAGGACACCGAGAAGTGCAGCACAGTGATCCCTGGCCCAGATTAACTATCTGAGCTCCAGGCAGCAGTTCAGCGACATGAAAGAAAATCCGCAGTGGAACTTCAGGTGTTGAGATGATCCAATACAAGCCTGCTGTATGGTATCATGATGAACTTGGCATTGACTCATGGAAACTCACTTCAAAACACTCTGAACATCAGATCTGGGCCACAGACCTGTGACTGGTGCTGCTGTTTGTCTTCTTCCAGCAGCCAACAGTGCATATTCATTTATCTGGCCCATTCTTGAGAACAGCTGCTTTGATTTCTCCAGCCTTTCTGTTTTGCCTCTTGTGTCTGCACTGCTACAGGATGCTGTGCCATTCTCCCTTGCAGTGTGCTCCTGCTTCCCTTCCCAATTCTTAAATTACTTTTGATGGCTGTATGTAACCTTTTGCTAATTCTCTACTACAAGTGTTAGAAACAAATATTCACCACTGACATGCACACAGAAAGGGAGAGGAAAAGGATGTTCCAAGCTCAACATGTCCATTTATTGCATTTTGAGAAATTGCTGTATCATTCAGACTGTCCCGCTGGTGCCAAATGACAGGGCAAATTGGCATATAGTGTTCGTGCAATATTGAGAGTCATGCTTTTAAAAGATCAGCATAGAAAATAATGAAAAAAAAAGAAATGTTGACCTCCTCAGGTTAAGTAGGATTCCTCTCCCTTCTCCCCCCACAGATATCAGTAGAATCAGCATTTAAATATAAAGGTTGGGTTTAGATATAATGGACTATGCTTTCTCATAAGTTTTTCTTAATCAGAAAATAATACCTTCAAAAAGGCTGCATTTCTTCTGCATCCCAGTTCCCACGTTCATAGATTTGAAAGAGAGAAGAGACCTTTCTGTCACGATATAGTTTGACTTCTTTCATAAATAAGCCAAAGTGTTTTGCCATCTGAGCTCCTGCTTAGATTTCTGAAGAGTTAGCAGGGTATCTTTTAGAAAAAAAGATCAAAACTTGATTTTAAAATAGGAGGAAACTCAGTTTCACAGTCACTTGAGATAGAGAATCCCTCCCCATCAGTATTGAGTTACTCAGGTAATTAATGACTATTTTTAAATGTTTGGGGTTTTTTTCACCGTCTGGATCTCATACTGTGTGTGAACAGTAATGGTTTATCAGGATCTCTGCTTGGTCTTTCAAAATATTTGGATGTATGTAATTTGAACCTACTCTGGACTTTGCAAAGCAGCTGTCCTCAAACCACAGTAACTTCTACCCAACCACTCTTGTTACTTCAGTGATCAATCCCTTTGCACCTGTCAAAATGAAGTCAGATTTTGTTTGTCTTGGGTATAATATATTTGAGTTAGAAAACTGTCACCTAGAATTTTAGAGAAATTCTAGGAATGTTTTATTACTGGTAGCCTGAGATCTCTAGGATCAGAAGTTTGAGACTGAAATTTCTCATCATAATTTATGCTTTATGTCTGCACATTGTAGATATTACTTCAGAAATAAAGCGTCCAGTTTTAGTGAAACAGAGCAGTATGGTGTAGGTTTCTCTGTGTGTAATCCTGCCCAGACATTCTCTCGGGACTACTTTGTGTTCTCTCCTCTGGAACAGGAAGCATTTTCCTTCCCTTGACTCCAGCATTTTCCTTCCCCAGGGCATAATCAGCATGGGAACACTCTCAATTCTGTAAATTATTATCTCGTGAACAACTTAAAACATGCCATCTGAGCACTGTTGTAAAGATTGAAATACACCTTGATGCTGAACCCTCAGATCAGTAACTTGTCTCTTGGCACCACAAAGATGACACATGAACTCCCTGTCATCTACTGTTTTGCAGTTTGTGCTCAGTTGAGAAAATATGTAAGAGATCAAATGTCTTCCTTTGTCTATTAGAGATTCCCCCTCAGTTTCCCAAGAGCTGAAGTTCTGAGCAGCAATCATACATGTGTGTCCTATACAAAGTTCTCTATTCAGCCATCTAAATCATCAGAAGTTTATTGTAATATTTTCAGCACTTTATGAGAAATGAACCTGCTAGTTATGTGAATTCTTCCCTTATCCTCCAGAGTTATGTCCTCCTGACTTACAGCTTGCCTTTAATCCTTTGTATTCAGTTTTACAAAACTCATCTTGTCACCGCTGTTTCCAAAATGATAAACTATGACTCTGGGCTGGTTTTGCTTATTTTCTTCATGGGTAATTTCATTCCTCTTTGACATCTGGGTGCACATGTGCAATGGAGATATTTACTAAATCAGATTGTCCAAAAACCTCAGCCTTAGGTTTTTTTCTGTTCTTCTTGCCCCCCAGAATTATTTCAACACTCTTTTACGAATAGGGATATTCCTGGCTTGCAGTAAGAAATGTACAACACACAATGGAGAATCCTTTTTCCATTGCTGACCATCTTAGTATGTTTGGTTTTGTGACTGGAATGCAAACTTGTCATACTTCCTCTTGACATGCCTGTATTTCACAAGTACAGCAAAATTAAGCCTTTTTCAGTTTCAGTCATTTCAAAATCAGTAAGTGTACACCATTAAATGGACTAATCCAGAACATAAGGGTCAGAAATGCAAAACTTTGAGGCTCAGAACTCTGCTCCTGGAACTTCTAATATAGAATCATACAGTGGTTTGGATTGGAAGGGACCTT
Source organism: Coracopsis vasa (assembly GCA_026283785.1). Lineage (NCBI taxonomy): Eukaryota > Metazoa > Chordata > Aves > Psittaciformes > Psittacidae > Coracopsis > Coracopsis vasa. The sequence goes on along the minus strand of JANHGB010059440.1, from coordinate 25,240 downwards.
TGAAGATCATCTGGTCCAATCTTCCCTGGGAAGGACATGTTTCACTAGACCAGGTTGCTCAAAGCACCATCAAACCTGGCCCTGAACATTTCCAATGATGGGGCATTCACATCTTTTCTGGGAAACCTGTTCCAGTGTCTTACCACCCTCATCATAGAAAATGTCTTCCTTACGTTTGATCTAAACCCATCTTCTTTCAGTTTAAAACTTTGTCCTGTGACTACAGGCCCTGGTAAAATGTCTCTCTCCACCTTTCTTATAAGCCCCCATAATATGTTGAAGGACCACAGTAAGGTCTCCGCAGTGCTTTCTCTTCTCCAGGCTGAACGAGCCCAGTTCTCTCAGTCTGTTTTCATAGGAGAGGTGCTCCAGCTCTCCAAGCATCTTTGTGGTCTCCTCTGGACTTGCTTCAACATGTCCATGTCCTTCTTATTCTGGGAGCCATAGCTGGGTGCAGTACCGTATGTGGGGTCTCATGAGAGTGGACTAGAGGAAGAGAATCACCTCCTTCAACCTGAAGGTCATGCTTCTTTTGATGCAGGCCAGGATATGGTTTCCTTCTGGGCTGCAAGCACACACTGATGGCTGATGTCCAATTTTTCATGCACTGGCATCCCCAAATCCTTGTTTGCAGGGCTGCTCTCAGTCCACTCATTCCTCCACCCTGTATTGATACTGGCAATTGCCCTGACACAGGTCCAGGACCTTGCACTCAGCCTTGTATATCTTAAAATGCACTCTGTTCTTACAGTTCAGTTTTTTTAGGGAAGGTAGTTTTACATCATACTGAAAATAGAACCCATATACAACAGAGTACAATATATAGGCAACCAGATTTTCAAATGGAGTTGACTTAAAAGTCAAATTTGAGAAAGCACCTGAAATATATTTAAATTTGTTTCTTTTAAATATATGCAGTTTGTAAATCAGCTTGTTATGAAAAAATTTTTTCAATCTGCTTTAGATGGCAACACATGAGAGTCTTCAGCTTGTCTTAGGGGCAGCAGTGAGAAACATTTATCTGTGGCTCCAAATTAGCTGGAATACATTCAGGTTGCCCAACTCATTCTTCAGATCACGTTGCCATACAGGAGTCGAGTTCACAGTTTTATGCACACAACATATTAACATAAACTAGTTAACCACCTGGCATTGGTTAAGCAGAATTTATGCTGATACTGTGCTAATGACCTTGCACTACCATTAGACTAAATCAGTCTCCTGGGGGACAGCCCAACAAAGCATACTAATTCAATGTATTCCTGGGAGGTAGCATATACAGTAAAATATATTTTGTCATTTATTGAGCTCCATTTTCATTCAGAAATACTTTCTAAATTAAATACCGAAGTCTCTGCAGAGGCCTCTGGAACAGCAGAATGAAACAAGACAAACAAAAGAAAGATTTATGCACACCTACAGCCACTGTGCACATTTTAAAGGACTGGTGTACTGTATTAACAAGTGGAGGAATAATCTGCTCTAAACATAAACTTAGAAAACAAAACTTAGAAGGGTAATCAAAACTTAGAAGGCTAAATCTGATGCAGACACCATTGGCTCCCTTTAGAATATGTGAGAGAAACAGGTGTCATCAGAGGGTGCTTAATCTATCATGCCATTTTGATAATTATCTTTGGAGGTGTTGCATTCCCCTTGCACGCACACACACACACATGCTTTCTTTTTCCCCAGTGACGGTAAGACAACTGTGGGTGATTAGCACAGAGTTAGATGTCTAACTTACAGAAACATAAGTTAGGGCAGATGAATTTCAGCCCAAACAATCACAGCAATCAAGAGTTAGAATATTTCAGAAATAAAATGCTTTGTGAATCGCAGTTCAGCCTCCTTTTACATATGTAGGACATATGCATTAATTACTAGGCATGAAAACTACTCTTTTTTTTCAGAGGATTCAGTACACATAATGGAGGAGATTAATTATGATTTTACAGTACCAAGGGAGATAGTCTGTTGAACCTTTACTTCATTTATTGCAGAGTTGAAAGTTACAGAGTGTGGAGGGGAGGTGGATTGAAAAGAAAACTGAATCTCTAAGACAATTGAGTGCCGTGCAAGGTTTTCTACACCCGCCTGTTTGTGTTGCCTACACAGATGATGTAAATCAGATTTCTCACAGCTGGTCTCTAGTGCTATGCTTCTCATTTTCTGGATGCCCAGCTGGAGACAGTAGGGTCTGACTTGAAGAAGTGCAGAGCATGCATAACTGTATTTGAAGTTAACAGAATTTGTTTCTTGAATATATGTAGTGCTATATAATGCCAAGCATTATAAATCTTATTATCTAAAACTAGTGGAAACTATTTGCCTAATTTTTTTCTGCACCTCAATTCCATTTGAGAAGGGGGATGATGGTGTACTTCGGTATACACTGTAGCACCCAAATTAAATGCCTGGTACATTGCCAAATAAAATCCTTCATCTAAACATATATATGTGTGAACATAGACAAAAATTGACAGTTCTTGAACTGGGTTCATGCGTTTTAGAAGTCTGTCTAAGAATAAACTGAAGTACCTCTTTCTTTTTTCAGTAGCACTAAGGGAATCCCAAAGGAACTAATTCAGATGTAGACATCAGAGCTGCAGATATCTGAAGGCAGGGCAGGTGAATCCTGCCTTCTGTGGTGACCTCCGTTTTGGGCACTGGATGAGACAGAGACTCTAAAAACATTCTCCAGTCATGTTATTTGTTAGCTGGTTTTGTAATAGATATGCACAAGGAACCAAATCAAGGTTGCAAGGAATGCCTTTTGAAAGCTTGGCATGGCAATATCAATAGCAGTATAATAGTTATTCTCTAGGAATCAAAAGACGTCAGCCTGAAGCAGACACTTGGAATGTTGCATTTCAGTTCAAACACTTGTTTGAAATAAAGGAAATAAGGGCAAATTGATAATAGGTGGTTTTACCAGCTCTTCCTGAGAAACTTACAGCCTTTCTCAGGTCTGTGGCAGCCCTGAAGCCTGTGCACCTCTCAGCTTTAGTCCTTTGTTCAGCATTCCTTCAGAGTTAGGAAGAAGTTTACATTTTCAGAAGTTTTTATAAAAATGGCCCAGTCATCAGAGTCTTTCTCTGGAGCCCAGTTAGGTGTTTGTCAACATTCACACTGTAGAGATAGTGAAAACATTGGTTAAAATTATTTGGCCAATGTCACATCACACAAAATTACCAGGTAACGAAGGGCAGTTCAAGTCAGTGTTTAGCTTATTAAGCTAAAATGTCTAAGAAAAAAATATCTCTGATTCTTCCTGGCAAAGCTGTGCTACACCACTGCATGTATGGTGCAGTGCAATGACTTTGGCATGCTGGTATTATAGAGTTGTGTAAAAGGAAAAGCACCTTGACTAAGTACTTAAACGCATGTGATATTGCCACTTAAAACATCTCAGGGACTGCAGTGTCTGGCAGGAGGTGATTCTACTGCTTGATTTGCAGTTCCTGAGACACGGTTTACGTTAAACTTACAAAGCATCTTTCATGTGTCCTCCTGGTGTAAGTCTTGGGGATATTATATGAGCAACAAGAATTCTTTCAGTCTCACCAAACAGCATTAATTAGCATTGCCTTTCCTTCCTAACTTCTTTTCATCTGCACTTTGCTTGCTCTGAAGCTGCCCCAGATGGTGGAAGTCAGCAGGATCAGGCATTAGAGGCTCCGCTGTAGGCTCACTCTGGCTGTATCACAATGCAGGGGTAGATCATGTGAACTTCTTATTAGTAATTATAAACCCACTGAACAGTGTATGAGAATTTGGTGACCTTTCTAGGCAGGGCATTAACATCTAACATGTTGGAAATTGGCTTTGGAGGCATGAGTTCTAAGCCTGACTTGATTTAGTTTACTGCAGGACACTGGAAAACTGATTTAGACCCATATTTCCAAAATTGTCTACTAATTTTGGAAACCTGATTTTCAGAAGGGTGCATCATCTACAGCCATAGTAGATATCCAGGCATTACAATTGTATGCCTATTGCAGTTGCAAATTTACTGGGGAAGGGAGAGGAGAAATGGACCGTGAACTTTTTAGTCATTCCATTAACACTGACCAATTCAGCACATGATTATGCATATCCTCATTGCCATCATTTCCCACCCTGTTTAAATAAAGACCATGGGACCTACTCAATGTTAGAATGATGTTTTAGAGAGATCTGCTATTCATATGGCTGCACTGGCAGCTGCCCTATCTCAAAAGTCAGTGGAGGTGGGAATGAATTGTATTTAGCAACCCAACATCTGAATTGAACACATTATGGTGCTGATGCAAATCTAAGGCGCCAAGCAAAAACTCTAATAAAGAAACCTATAAATATTTAAATATGAGAGAAATATCCTAGCTTAAAACTTCAGAACTACAGAATCTGCTGCTTTGGTCTTCAGTCAGTTGTCAAAGTAAACTACTCTGGAACAAAATCAGTCGAGTCATTGAGATCTGAAAAGAACAATTTGTGGAGGGCAGAATGGTCAAGCTCTTTCTTGGATGAAAAGAGATAAAAGAGGTTTACTGCAGGTTTTACAAAAGCATTTGAACAATGTTTTCTGATCAAACCTCACAGTTTTAACAGAGAAGGAATTTATTTAAGTAATGGAAAACACTGGTGTTTGTGTAGGATTCTGTATTGGAAGTTATGCACTTGACTGTATTCTTACAGCTGACACTTTCACCTACCCACACAGTACAGGTTATTTACTGATTGTTGAGTAATTTGCTGTACATACCTGCACACACACACATAGACACACACACTGTCTTCTAATATATTTGCAGAAGGGAAAGACCCTATTTTATAGTCATCATCAGATCCAGTCAGTGATGAAAAGGAACTCAGTTCCAGTAACCAAGCTCCATGACTGTGAGGCAGGTAGCCAGTCTATGAGTTAAAGTCTGACTACTTTTGTAGCATATTTTCTTAGTGTTTTCATAAACAAAATAAGGATAATAACTCTCTAAAGAAGGAGTAAATTACTCTAAATTCTGTTGCAGAAGACACAGAGGAAATAGCAGATGAAATGTAAGGGACAATTTCTGCTTGCCTGACAATTTCCTTCTAACTCTGTTACACTTTAAATTGTGTAAACGGAGATTTAGGTGAAAAATGAGAAGCATTGCTCTTAGATAATTGAGGAGCGCAAATAAAAAATGGAACTCAAGGAAGATGTGCTTTCTTAGCTTGGAATTAAGTCCATAATTGCAGTGGAAGGAGCTATGGTTTAAAAAAATGAATTGGCAATGTAAGTTTATTATTCGTAAAATTTGAACAATAGATGATTTTAATAGCTTTACTTCCTGTCAGCTGATGTGCATTTCCAGATAGAGTCTTAATCTGATTACCAGCCATTAGTTGTAGTCCACATAAGTAATTATTAGCTGTAGCCCAAGTAACCAATTATTAACATATGTTGAACTACCACATGCAGCATTTATGGGTTTTTTTACTTCCATCTTGAGTTTTAAGATACTCAAGGTGATCATTTCAGAGGGAGTGATGGAAATGTCCTTGGGTTTATTTACAACCAGAATTGATTTATGAGCTGGAGTTTATTTGTAGTTTATTGTTAGACTCCACTGAACATTATTAATTTAAAAAATGGAAATCCATCATGTTAGACATGTCTGGTTTGGTAAGAATATCTCACAGTTTGAGTAGATCAAGCTCTTGGGAGCTTACACCAATTTATATCTTTTCAGGAGTACTGAAAGTGACAGTCTACCTGGTTGCAGGATGAGGTGTCTCTTATGTTCTACACCTGCTGAATTACTGTCTTAAGTAGAGTCTACAATCACTAATGTGAGACTCTGTGTAGGTCACACAAAGGTGTCAAACAGAATTAGTGAAATCACAATACATTTGTGTTTTCCTTTGATTTATAAATAACACTGCCTTTGTTTTCCTTCTACCTTCCCACGTTTCCGCTTTCTTCCTTTTTTTTGTAGCTATTCTCAAACTTTGTTATCCACTTCTTAGGCTTTCTGAAGGCAAGTATATTGGCCTGTGCTGTAGTAATCTTCCTTAATTGATTTGGGATGTCTGCCACTTTCTTCTGTTATTGTGTGCTGATATCTTTATATGACTGGCTTTTAACCAAATGCTGTCATCTTTTGCATTCTCTTTATCTCTTTGCTCTTTTTGTGCTGAGAGGCTGAATTCTTAGCACTTGAGTGTTGTCCCTTCGTCCTTCACATTTGCAGTGTAAAAGGTACAAAGGGCAAACATTCCAAATATTGAAATCTCCATGTTTGGCATTTCTGATATTTTTTCTGCTTTTTTTGTTAAGGCAGTTGTTGCATGGCATTCACCCACAAATGAATAAGACATTTAAAGATTTTGATTAATTTTATTCCCATTTAGTACTTTGGTGAATTTATTTTTCATGCCTATTTTTTTTCTCAGTATTTTACTTTGTATTCTCCACTCTAGTGCTGATTCATTAGAGAAAAGGATTCAGAAGCAGAACACTGTGCCATCATCATGTTCCTTTAAAGCTTTCTCTTGAAGTGTCTCTTCTGTGACTACCTCACCTTCTCAGGTGCCCTCACATAATAGGTACAAGTCTCTGCAGGTGGAACTGAACAATAACAAGAGCAATGGTCCATCTGGCTTGGAGATGTCACTGAGGTTAAGTCAGCCTCTGCCCTGTGTCAAAAACTCTTTCATAAACTGAAAAAGACAAGTCATTTTTGTAGGAAACTCGTTTCTGAAGGAAACAGAAGGCCCAATATCTAGACCAGACTCACTTGCAGGGAAGTCTGCTGCCTCACTGGGGCCTGGGCTAAAGATGTGAGTATAATGCTTCCTACCCTCATACATCCTCAGATTATTACCCATTATTGATTTTTCAGGTAGGCAGCATTGAAATTGCAGCAAGAAGTCTGAGAGCAATCAAAAGAGACTTCAGGGCCTTGGAATGACTGGTTAAGGGATCAGGAGCACAAGTACTGTTCTCCTCTATCATCCCAGTTGCAAGGAATGGAAAAAGGAGGAAACAGAAAGATCCAGCAGATCAATACCTACTCTGTTTGGTGTCACTGGCAGAATTTGGGGTTTTCTGATCATGGGACATATCAATTGGCTCAGCCCCAAGAGTGGTGTTAAATGGAATTAAGTTCAATTGACAGCTGGTCACAAGTGCCGTTCCCCAGGACTCAGTATAGGGTCAGGTCCGTTTAATATGTTTATCAATGATCATGATGAGGGGATTGAGTGCATCCTCAATAAGTTCACATATGATACCAAGTTGGGTGGGAGGATTGATCTGCTTAAGGGTAGGAAAGCTCTAAAGAGGGATCTGGACAGGCTAGATCGATGGGCTGAGTCCAATTGCATGCTTGTCAACAAGGCTACATGCCTTTAGGACTCCTCACTACAAGAAATTGGTGCTTGAGCATATCCAAAGAAGGGCAACAAAGCTGGTGAAGGGTCTGGAGAAGAAGTCTGATGAAGAATGGTTGAGGGAACAGGGGTTGTTTAGTCTGGAGAAAGGAGGAGACCTTAGTGCTCTCTAAAAATACCTGAAAGGAGATTCTAGCAAGGTGTGTGTCAGCCTCTTCTCCCAAGAAAAAAACAACAGGACAAGAGAAAAAGCCCTGAAGTTGCTCCAGGGGAGGTTTGGATTAGATATTAGGAAAATTTTTTTTACCAGAAGGGTTGTGAAGCATTGGAACAGGCTGCCCAGGGAAGTGGTGGAGTCACCATCCCTGGGGATATTTAGAAGACATGTAGATGTGGCCCTTAGGGACATGGTTTATTGGTGGACTTGGCAGTGCTGGGTTAACAGTTGGATTTGTTGATCTTAAAGGTCTTTTCCAACCTAAAGGATTTTCTGATTTGATGATTTCTGTAAAACATGTTGTAAATTTATGATTTTTAATGTAATTTAAATGATGAATTTATACGGGGGGTTATGTTTTCATCTTCATTATAAGGCTCATAATATATATATATAAAAATACATAACTTCCTTTTAGATTAAAGGGAAAAAGCTATCTCTAAACAACTGAAAATTCCTTTGTTGTGTTTATATTTGATTGCTTTAAACGGTCCACCTTTTTCTTCATGTATCAGCTGTTGCAAAATAAGCTCTGCTCTAAAAAACATAGAACAAAAGTAGTTCTTTGGTATCTTCCTAGAAATTATCAACAGTGATCTACAGAGGAAGAAATATATAGTCCAATTTAATTATGGACCAAGACAAAATCACATATAACCAATTTCCTCAATACATATTTTGTTAATGTTTAATCCAAGTCTCAATTGAAAGAAAGTGATTTATTTTTTCTTTCTCATTTCAATGGTCTGTCAGTCATACCATTAATCTTTGGATAATAGAACCGTATTCAGCACAGTGTATTACCATTACCAGTGTATTACCTTAGCCAAAAATATGTGGCTAATTCACAGTCAGTTGAACTAATGTCATTAGTAATAGGCCCCTATGTCAGGTTAACACTGATAAATTATTTGCTAAAGACCAGGGCCTTGCAAAACTTTTTTTCAGGATATATTATCTGATCAGCCAGATGCCTATCACTAACTTAATGAAGACCTTGTAGCCATCCTCTCTTGTCCTCAGTTCATGAAATCATCATTGATTCATCTTTTATTACTCTAAGACCTAGTTTTCTTTGCATTTGGAAAAGCTTTCCTGGATGAACCCAGCTGGACCCTGGCTGTTCAAGTGAATAAAAAAAGACAGTTTATTATATTATTGTTGTAATCAAGATTATGATTTTTGTATCTATGTTCTTAGGGTTGTAAACACTGGAGCACATTCATATGGAAGTTGGAGATCTGATTATACCAACTGTAAGGATTGTTATCTGAATGCTTTAGAGATTACACCATCTGGATACATTTCAGAAGTATTAGATTTCTTCTTGGATCATCATGCAAATATTTATATTTACATATTACACATTGTAACTGTCATAGTTTTTCTTTTATTAATACTAAAAATAATAATGAATTATCATGCATTTCATATATTTTGTGTAATATACTATGTGGAACTGATGCACTTACAATCAGTAATGTATACTTATACTCCCCATCTAAAATAGTATCTGTGCCATTTTCAAAATATGTTCATCTCCATAATACCTCTGGTAAGCATTATTAATTATAGCCTGCCACTGTTTTACAGAAGAACAAACAGCTTTTCCAAAGCTGCCTCTGTGTACACTTTTTGAAAGAAGATTCACCAACTGACCACTTTATTCACGAGAAGTGATGCAAGGGCCAGGTTTAGAGAAAGCAAGCTGCTGCACACAGTAGGAAAATCTCTAGTGCCTTCTGCACTGTAAAGTGCATCCAAAGGTACTGTTATCTGCAGTGACAGCAGATCCACCCCTGCAGCATGTGTCTGGACATTTTCATATTGCTTGCCTGCCTTTGCAGTGACATCACAGGACTAATATCATGCAAGCAAGAGACACCAAAATTATTCTTAGAAGGGACTGACTTACCATTTACAAGGGGAAGCGGGATTTTAGTCAGTCCTCATTCTGATTGCTTACAGGACAAGATAGATACCTGAAACCAGGTCTCCAGAGTACATGAGCATGTGGCATTGCTGTGACCAGGCAGCTCCGGTTCAATAAAGACTCCCTCATTGAACTGAGTAACTTGCCTTATATTACACAGGGAGTATGTGATAAAGTAGGGAATTAAACTCTCTATTTCCATACCCCACAGTAATTAATTCTACAGCTATTGGGCCTTCTATCCTACAGAACACCTAGCTGGTGTTCACAAAATTCTTAGAAGGCAAGAGAAGATTGTCCTATGTACACAGGTATTAGTCCTGAACCCAAAGGCTGCAGTGTTTAATGCAGATCATAAATGTGAATTTTCTGTTCAACTTGAAATTTAAGACATAGCAGTGCAGAAGACCAAATCTTTGCAAGGCTTATCAAAATGACTCAGTAGGCTATTTTGCCATCTTGTCCCATAATTAACTACAGCAAGTAGTAGTTAACAAGGGTGCTTTAAATCCTTAATTTAATGTTCTTTTAAAATAGATACAAGGTGAACGGAACCCTGGACAATCTGTCTGGCTTTCTCTTCTGTAGCATTTCAAAGGCACCTAGAAACTTGGTTTCTAAGTACTACTAAGCAGATTTAGACCCAAAGGGCATGAGATACATAAAAATTAGTCTAGCTGTAAGAGAAAATGGAAAAGGGCAGATTGGCAGCATTACATCAGGGAAGACAGTCTGTTCAGCATAAAAGAGGAATAGAATATGATACCAGGTTGGACTACCTCTTAAAACTCTTAGACTTCAGATGACTTTAATAAGCTACTTTTTCTCTCATGCTTGTAGCATTATCATGTACAGAATAAGAATATAATGTTCTTGTGTATAATTTATCCTATCCCCTACCTGTAGTTTCCTAACCTCTAGGAGAGATTAGGATGCTCTAAGGAGAGTTTTCAGAGATTGACTCCAAATTCGCAGGACTTTCAGAGATGCCAGAGCAAATATAGCTGCAGACATGTGAACAATAAAGCTGGTATTAAGGAAAGTAGATAGGAAAGTGAACAACCAGTATAACTGATTGCCACAAAGTGTACTGAATCTAAGAATTCAGAAGCAAATAGAAAGCACTGGATGATTCATGAGTAATGTTTAAAAAATAATTTAAACCAGACCTAAACCAAAATAGTTGTTGGAATTACTCAGGGTATATTCCCACTTGTCCTGGTTTCAGCAGTAAGGGTGGAATGATAGGAACATGTGGAATGATAGGAACATGTGAATATCTCTTGTTAAATTATTTGATGGCTATAGGAGAAGGTTGAGCCAGTATGATCAGGAGATGATGCTTATTGTGATGCTTATTGTGTAAGTGAGAGGTAAGGACTATTGTGGCGTGAAATAAATTTTTTATATTTGCATAGCAGCAAGTGTTACAGCTACTGCCTTTTATCTGCTCTGCCTGGAGCTTTAAACAAAACTTAATCCTAATAGTGTAATTCCTTCTTGTGGTAAATTCCAGTATGTATATGTGTGAAATACTCTTTTTCAAAAAAAAATTCTTATTGTCTTTTTACTAGTTGAGAAATATGAAGCAAGCTTAAATTAATTACACAATGGGAAATGGCACCTAACTGTGTAATAATCAGACTGGAAGTTATGAGATCTGCAGTATGTTCCATTTTTAATTACAGTGAACTAATACCAGGTTTTGGGACTTTGGGATTATATTTATTTCTGCCCTTATTTATGTCTGAATTGGGCAAATAGTGAAACAGTTTGAACTGGAGCAAAGAATATTAAATGTATTGGCATGTTTCCACAGTCAGAAGATATTAATAAATATCAAAAAGTGGGAACTTCTCCCATCATGAAAATTCCTTTAAAAATATGACCTATAGTGTGGCCAGCAGGCCAGCAGGGCCTTCACTACAAGAGAGATATTGAGGTACTGGAGTGGGTCCAAAGAAGGGCAACAGAGCTGGTGAAGGGTCTGGAGAATAAGTGTGATGAGGAATAGCTGAGGGAACTGAGGTTGTTTGGCCTGGCGTAAAAGAGGCCTAAAGGGCACCTTATCGCTCTCTACAACTAACTGAAAGGAGATTGTAGTGAGGTGGGAGTCGGTCTCTTCTCCCAAGTAACAAGCCATAGCATGAGTGAAAGTGGCCTCAAGTTGTGCCAGTGGAGGCTTAGATTGGCTATTAGGGAAAATTTTTTCCCCAAAAGGGTTTTCAAACCTTGGAACAGGCTGCCCAGGGAAGTGGTGGAGTCACCATCCCTGGAGAGATTTAAAGCAGGTGTACATGTGGTGCTTAGGGACACGGTTTAGTGGAGGACTTGACAGTATTAGGTTAATGGTTGAATTTGATGATCTCAGAGGTCTTTTCTAACCTAAATGTTTCTGTGATTCTATGATTCTTGAGCTGTAACATGATCCACCAGGAAGTCTTCAAAGTTTAATGTATGGTATCATCTCAAGTTTTTCCCACTAGCACAGAAAGAGCCTGTCACTGCTAGCTCTGTGAGACCCACTGAGCATAAATGTTATTTCTTTCTCACAACATAGCTTGTAAAGTATTTTCCATCAAGAAATTTGCTGTGCATTTAATTTTCTATTCAAGATTTTAACCGGTGATGAAGTTCTTTACTGTGCAGGTGGTGAGGCACTGAAATGGGTTGCCCAAGGAAGTTGTGAATGCCCCATCCCTGGCAGTGTTCAAGGCCAGGCTGGACAGAGCCTTGGGTGACATGGTTTAGTGTGAGGTATCCCTGCCCATGGCAGAGGGGTTGGAACTAGATGATCTTAAGGTCCTTTCCAACCCTAACTATTCTATGATTCTCTAATTCTATGATTCTATTATTAGCTCCAGGTCTGTAGTAGGTTGCATCACTTGATAAGATGTAACCTTAGTTTTCTCGCTACATATCCACTCAAGGGAGGAAGAAATTCTGTAACCCTGGCAAGCTACACAATTGTAGATTGAATGTAAAGGTCCTTCATCTTTTCTACTTTTCCAGCTCTACTGTTTGGACTTTATTAGTCTATTTATTTATTAGTTTATTAGGTTTTTACTTAAAGCATTGCAATTATTCACAGACTTTTGCATGCTCATGTTCTCAGGCTGTGATTACATTACTCCTGCATGCTTTTCTGTGACACGTTGATACAGCACACTGCGAATATGGGGAAAATAATTAGGCCCTAAATCTGAAAAATCTATTGAGCCTTATTTTAAACCCTGCAGCATCTATCTTCAAATTGAACATACTTTTTACAAAAAAGACATACTTTTTACAAGCCTAAGTTTAGGCACCCACTTAATTATTTTGCTTCATGGGAATGCTGATGAGCCACAGCCACATAACAGAAGGAAACTTTGCTGAAAGGTTTTAATGGTGCTTGCTCTGTGTCCCAACTTCTCAGGATACTGCAACACCAACGGTGTAAACCAACATAAAAAAATGAAAACAAAACAAAAATCCCAGAAAACAACTGAGGGCAAAAATAAATGAAGAAAAAAAAATCACTTTGAGCAATCTTTACTGATAAAAATGCCTTTAAAGTGCTACATAAAAAAAAAAAAAAAAAAGTTGCAGTGACTAAAAATGGATTACTTGCAAAAAGCTAAGCCAGCTCCAGATTCCTCTGAAAATCTACCAGGTGCTCTTTTAGATGTGCCAGGCACATCTCCGCTCTTTTTCCATTTATTCTTTCTATAGATTTTTTACAAAATTTGCTATATGTTATAAAGCATTAACTTCAGGGTTTTTTTCATGCTTGATTGATGCCACTGTCAAGATCCAAGCTTTTGGGCTGCCTCACCATTGCAAATCCATCCCTGTTGTCATTTTTTATGAATTGTATCAGGTCAGAATTGTACCTCATGCACAATTTTTGGCCACTGGTTTCAAGGGGTTCTAATGGAATACGGGAGTTCTGAGGGAAGAACCTGATTATATTTCAGGTGGAACTGATATATGGGAATATTAATGCTCAAATCTGTGAAATATTCAGACACTTCCCCAGGGCTGGGTGGAATTTAGATTTCAAGTGCAGAAATGCAGACCCTAATCCCATGCCTCTTAACAGTATGGTTTGGCAGATGCCTCGTGTTCTTGTCCTGGGCAAGACCTGCTACTTGTCAGTCTTATATGGGGGCTGAAAGGTTTGGCTTCATTAAGAAACCCTTTCCAAACAGCAGGCATTCCCACAGTCCGTACTTATAAGTGGCCAGTGGCTAAGCCCAGTAGGGGTGCCTTTAGCTTATCTCAAGAGGACCTACAGAATCATGCGCAGCGTGAAACCCAGTGATCACTGTATTCATACAACAGAACATGAGAAGAGGAAGTACTAGCTTTCGTTTTGTGCAACAGAATGGTGGTTAAAGCATTTCTCAGAAGCATGTCAAATGCAAGTCATAACATAGGTTATAGCAGATTTTATCCACTGAATTAGTGATCTTTACAATTGTGCTCCATTCCCTGTAAAATGCACAAATAAGACACAACATAAGAAGTAAAGATTTTTTTGTAATTACTTGAATAATTTTGCACTGTCATGTTTTACAGGTGTCCTGGTTTCAGCTGGGATAGAGTTAAGTTCTTACTAGTAGTTGTGTTTTGGCTTCAATTTGAGAATAATGCTGATAACACACTGATGTTTTAGTTGTTGCTTAGTAGCACTTACCCTGATCAAGGACTTTTCAGTCTCTCATTCTCTGCCAGTGAGGAGGGTCACAAGAAGCTGGGAGAGAGCACAGCTAGGACAACTGATCTGAACTAGCCAAAGGGATATTCCATACCACAGCACACCATGCCCAGTATATATACTGGGGGGAGTTGGCTGAAATGGACGAATCACTGTTGAGGATGAGCTGGGCATTGGTCAGCAGGTGGTAATTGTATTATGCATCACTTTGTGGTTTATGAGTTTTCATTTCTCCTTTTTTGTTGTTCCCTATTATTATTATCAGTATTGCTATTGTTAGTGTTATTTTTATTATCACTATATTTTACTTAATTGCAAATATTAAACTGTTCTTCTCTCAACCTGCGGGGTTTACATTCTTCTGACTGTCTTCCACTTCCCACTCAGGCGGAATGAGAGGGAAAGTGAACAAGTGGCTGTGTGGTACTTTGCTCCCAGCTGAGTTTAAACCACAACAAGAAGCAAAAAACCAAGGATTTCATAGGAAAGGAAAAGTTGCCAAGTAAAGTGCAAAAGATAAGTTTTTTAGATAGTGGAAAGTGTTTTACAGAACAGTTTCTTCATTGCCACTGCTGCAGAAAGAGAAGACAGAGCATGTGCAGAGTTTTAACTATCATTTCTTCAAATCTGAAAAACCTCCTGTGTGAAGGAAAAAAAACCCAAACAAACAATAAATGGTTTTCTGAACAGCTGGATTCTACCAGTGTTCTTTTACATGGTTGTGGCTTTTTCCCTAGTTTTCGGTAACTGTACTGGAAAATTGATCTTTTTTTTACTGTATAACCTTTCTAAGCTTTAACAGTAAGAAAGAGTGGATCAGGTAATAACAATCAGTTGCATGTAAAAAATAAGTTTTCCACTGAAATAAGTGGAGCTATGCTAGTTTACCTCAACTGTTCTAACTCTAGGAAGCCAGTATTGCATATAGGAAAAAAGACTGTGATTTGGCAATACCTAATCCTGCTACTAAATTTAATCATTGAAATGTAATACTGTAATATGTGTAACAGTGAAAGCCCTTGGATGTCCTGAAGCATTAAGCATAACTGATATGGAGTAATCATATCCTCACATCCATTTGACCCAACAGTCAATTTCTTCACTTCAAGCATCAGTTCTAGTTTTGATTTAACTTTGTCTTGCTTGAGCTTCCAGTCACTGGGATTCTCTACAATTTTTTTTCAGATCCTACATATTGTAATTTTCAAAGTACTTTTTTTCTATTTTTTTTTTTACATAAATAGACTCTCTTCTTTTCCTGTATTGCAGGTTTTCATAACATTCTTGTGACCTCTGATGCCTTTCAATTTTATGGCATATGTTTTTAAATGAAGACATTAGTGGCCTTTGATAAGCAGTCCTGTCATCTCCAGACAGAGAGGGAAAATGATCTTCTTATTTGCTTCTATCTTGCTTAAAGAGGCAAAGTTCAGATTTGCCCAGTTTGCTGCAGCTCTGTTTTGGGAATACACATTTAGTTGATGACTTATATTTTTTACAGATATTTCATCTCCCTGATGATAAGGAAGATAATAATATAATAATAATTTATAATAATTCCTTGGAATAACAACTCTGTTTCAGTATGATATATGCTCTTTGCTTCTGAATTTGAACTATTTGATTTAAAGAAACACGATAGTAGGATAATAACACCAAATCCAAATAAATCCCCAATGGAAACAGTTTACAGATAAAGAAATCTACTTTCAAACAGACATCTGGAATGAGATAGCAATGCATATGTCCTTGGAGTAGTGGCCAGACCATTTTCTTTACCCTAACAAATTATAGACAAAGCATCCAGAGAAAGCTGTATGCAGCCATAGTATTGAGCAATCCTTCCCATGTTATCTGAGAATTACTATTTCTGTGTCTCCTCTGATGTGTCTAGGTGGAAAATGTTTGTCTTGCCTGGATCATTGCAGCCCATTGCACCTGTCTCCATAGGGAACATCCAAATGAAGGCTTGCAAAGTCCTCCATCCATTAGCATTTGACAGGCCCTTCTACTACAAAATTCTCTGGTGGATGCTTTTGTACTAAAGTCAAAATGTTGAAGGGTTCACTGTGCCTTCCATTAAAAGTTCTTCGTTATACAGCACACATTTTTTCTCCAGACAGCATATTCATAAATGAGCTGGAAAAGAGAGTAATCTCTGAGATAGGTGATGAAGTCTGCTGATAGTATGAAGCTATTCAAAATAAAAGACACTATGAAGAACTACATAGGGAACTTATGAGACTGAATGGCTGTGCAATAAAATGAAAAATGAAATTCAGTGTAGGTAAATGTGAAGTGATGCATATGAAAAGAAAGATACCTAGCTTCCTGTATAAAATGACGGGCTCTGAGGTGACCATCAATGCTACACAAGTGATACTTGACGTTATGAGACAATGTGTTCAGTACCTGCCAGATGGCAAAACCAACAAATATCCAAACAAAAAGACCCAAGAGATCAAATCCTGGGACTTATTATGAAATTATTTGAGAACAAAACAGAAAAGAAAATTTGCTACACCTTTGCAGTAAATGGTTTGCTCTTGAGGAATGGAAATGAGCATCACAGGAAAGTCTGCCTTCCTCTTCTAGTATTTATAACCAGGAAGCTGATTTCTACACAGCACACAAATCTGCAAATACAGTTAAAATTAGTGAACATATAAAGAAGAGGTCACAATATCTATAAATTCAGTTACTTAAACAAAATTGTTGACTGGAGAATTCTTATTAGTCAGAACATTGCAGTCACTTTAGAGAAACATAGTTAATCATGCTGCCAGATAACACAGAAGCAGAAGCAACAGGATTAATTCCCTGCTGGAACTGGAACCCTGGAATACACCTCTGGGTGTTAATCAGATATGTCTTTTGGTATAGAGTGGTGTCTTTTCAAGACATTATTTATATTAAAAACGTGAAAAAATTTCAGAAGAGTGGCACAGATTAATTGCTAGAGAAGAAGAAATGATAATAGAATGACACTTACCAATGCAGTGAAATAGCATTGTGCTGTCTTGTTTATTTCCTTAGTAAGTCAGAAATTTCTGGCAGGACAGAGTAAGGAACTGAATAAAAGATAATTTAAATACCCCCAAAGAGTTTAATGAATAGAGAAAGAACAGTCTTTCTGGTTGCCTATATATATATGGCCTGTGGTGATGTACCAGCTCACTAGGGAAAAGGGGAAAATAATTAATAATAGGTAAATAGATATTAGGAAAGTGGAAACTATAGATTATTTCTATTGCTAGAAGCTTCTAATGGACTATTGTACATTATCCTACAAAGAAGGAAATGCATCTGAGGGCAAGGGTATGAGAAAGGCATGACCCTAATTTCTTCCTTGGTTTACATGTTACCTGTCTTCACACCTTTCTTTTTCATTTGCTGCTTATCAATCTTTTCTCCTTTCCTCTGTTCCTTCCCATCAATTTTTGTTCTCATTCAGCCTCCATATCAAGGTCTACTACCAAATATATCTGCCAACATTCTCTCATAAGCCCGCATGTAATGAGTTGCAAGCAATGGGTCACAAACTGTTTGAAATGATGATGAAGAGAATTATTTTGTGCTACTGATGTTGTATGTTAATTGCATTGTAAGATATTAATTGGAAATGTTGGGAAATGGCTTATACAGGGATAGATGGCTTTATCACCTTATGGGTTTCACGTACCTTTTCTACTTCCTACCACAGTAGGGAAGGAAAAACTATGGGGAAAGGACAAGAAATTTTTGTGACCCATGTCAAGTTGCACCCAGGAAAGGTGTAGTAAAAGTGTGGACTTCTGTAAAGTGAGAGTGATATTACTTCCAATGCACCACCTCTTCATGTCTTTTGTATTCATCTCAAAAGCTGTTTGGGATAAGACTTTCTTTTGCTAGAGGCTACAGACCATGACTACTAGCCTGATGCTCCAGTGCAAGGGAACAGATGCCAGGCAGCAGGCTGTGCAGGGTCCTCTCTGCCAAGATACATGGGAAACATGGGAACAGATAAGACCCGCACCATGCACGGTAGCATACTTTGTGCCATGTAAAAGGGAAGAATGATTTTGGACTTTCTTGGTGCCTTAGGAATAACATATTATACAAGCTGAGGGAAATGTTTGTTTGACATACACAAGACAATCCAAGAAACTTTGATCTGAGTAATCGAAATGGAGATGTTTGAAAAGAGATCACAGGAAAAAAAGGCACATTTTCTGGGACTGAAGGTACTAGCTGAAAACCACTGACACATCTTTCTTACATTTTCAGTAGATCTCTATGTGTGGAATCTGGCTTCAAAAACCTGGAATAGATTCCTGGAAAGTTCTCTTAAGGCAAGGGCATGATAAGGGGAGAGCAGTAGATTTGGCAAGCCTGACAAGCAATCTACTGCTTATTTTTGTTGACCTTTGCATTCACCTCACTGCTGTGTGAAAGCACATTTTTTCAGAATAAAACAGAGAGGAAATCTGTTCATATTAAAGTCCTGACATGTTCCCTTCCTGCTCAGATTTTTATCCTAGCAAAGGGTGTTGCATCTTGGCACAAGAACCCAGGGGAGCTATAAAGATGAAACTGATGTATTTTTGCTCTTTAGGACTCAGAGTCATGTTAGGGCAGAATACAGAAAAAAAAGAAAGAAATGCTTTGGAAGCTACTGTTTATATGTATTATCCAATAAATATCTCTCACAGACTCCACAAATAACCTGGTGACACCCAGAATTTCCTCCTCTTATGTGAGCATGTGAAACATTAGTGTTCAGGTTCAAGTTTTTGGGAAGTTGAAAACTTCATGCAGTGTGGGAACAAAACTTACTCCTCAACCACCAAGCTGTGATGCTAAAGAGGCATTGTTTCTCCTTAGGACTGGTTGCATTACTCCTGCTACAGTTCGTGGAGAGGAACAGCAATATTTAATGTTCTTATTCATCTTAATCAAAGGGGTCATCTACCATAGAAATACTGATCACTCTCCACTGACTCAATTGTCTGCGTATGACTTGACTATAAATGTATCTGTAGTGTGGTGAAGGGAGACAAATACCACTCCCTGATGGTTTTGTTGGTATACAAATGTTGCAAAGTCAGTATGAGTGATGAATATCATATTAGGAGACCTGCAAAACCAGGCCTTAAGATTCTAAGACTGGGCACCCCGAATTTGCAGACACTTTTAACTTTCTGTGCCTAGAGATCCCATGTATACCTGTGGTACTGGCTTACTTTGAAAAATGACTATAAAGTTTGTGAAGTGGCTATAAAGTCTATGAAGTTGTATAATTTTGGCAATCATCACAGAACGACCAGGGAGGAAAATATGTGCACTAGCATTGGATAAGAAGAGTACCATGAGAAAAAAACCTATTAGTAGAGCTGTGCACTGAGCAACATTTTGTTATTGTCCTTTAATGTAATACAATCCACTTTGTGCAGTGACTGTTAATATGGCAGTCATTCTGTTTTCAGGATTTACTAAAAGAAAAATAATATAATTCAAAAAATATATATAATGTTCAATATAATTATAAATTTTGAGATCGAATTCTCTGCTTAGCAGAATACTGGGTCACCGTTAGTGCTAAAATACAAAAGAAAATCAGCATGTCTAGGGGTGAGTTCATCCCATTCTGACACAGTTCCAAACCAGTTTGGATGATCACAACCACCAGAGCAAAGAATCAAGTCTCATGGTAACTGTCTGCAATTTACAACTAAATTTAGAAGTCTAAATGTAGGAAAGCATTTCAGAAGTCTAAACATCCATGTAGAATCATATCTTGGACTTCCTGAGGCAGTGACGTAGAGCTGCTGTGTATGACACAGGATCTATAGGAGGTCTCTGAAGTGGCCTCTGCGGATCATGACAGATACCTTAGGATATCTGACGTGCACTGCAGACCTCACTTCATGCTCGTGAATTAGTATGTACAGAGAGTGTTCAGTTCCCAACAGATAAATCCTGAGTGCCATTTGGGAGGTCTTCACACTGCCTGAGACCCCAAGGCAGAGCAGACTAGCACAGTGCCACATTCCCAACAGCCCTGCCCTGTCCTGGTGTAGTGGCTACAGCCTAGGTGAGGCTCTTCACAGTTCCTGAAGTGACCCAGCAGAGCTTGTTTTCAGACCCCTGAAATCTTCTCTGTGCAGCCAGGTGTGAGCGAACTGCCAATGCATGAAGACAGCAGATTTCTACATGTTACAGCCGGAATTAAAATAAGCATTTAGTGTGATGTGAGATGCCCTCCTGTATCGCTCTTGGCTGATCTAAACAGGCATGCATTTTTCTTCAAAAAGCGAAAATGCATCAAAAGGAGTGTGACCAGTAGGTCAAGGGAGGTGATTCTCCCCCTTTACTCCACTCTGGTGAGGCTCCAGCTGCAGTCCTGTGTTCAGCTCTGAGGCACACAACACAAAAAGGACATGTACCTGCTTGAGTGAGCCTATAAGAGGGCCAGAAAGATGCTCAGAGGGCTGGATCAGATCTCCTATGGAGACAGACTGAGAGATCTGGGTTGTTCAGCTTGGAGAAGAGAAGGATCTGGGAAGACCTTATAACAGTCTTCCAATACCTAAAGGGTAATACAAGAAACCTGTAGAGGGACTTCTTACAAGGACATGTAGTGACAGGACAAGACGGAATGGTTTTAAACTGAAAAAGGTAGATTTAGATTAGACATTAGGAAGAAATTCTTTACAATGAGGGTGATGAGACAGTGTCACAGGATGCCCAGAGAAGCTGTGGCTGCCCCATCCCTGGCAGTGTTCAAGGCCAGGTTGGACTGGGCTTGGAGCAACCTCGCCTAGTGGAAGGTGTTCCTGCCCATGGCAGGGGGATTGGAACTAGATGATCCTTAAGGTCACTTCCAACCGAAACCATTCTGTGATTCTATGTTTCTATGAACAGTTCACAGATTTCTGTGCTGTACAGCTTTGGATAGACTGATAATGGGTAAGACCTTTCAAAATACAATAAGGGGGCCTATAAGGATGCTGGGGAGGGACTCTCCATTAGGGTCTGTAGTGATAGGACAAGGGGTAACAGGTTCAAACTTAAAAAGAGGAAGTTTCGATTGGATATAAGGAAGAAGTTCTTTACTGTAAGGGTGGTCAGACATTGGAATGGGTTGCCCAAGGAATGCTCCATCCCTGGCAGTGTGCAAGGCCAGGTTGAACAGAGGCTTGGGTGACCTGGTTTAGTGTGAAGTGTCCCTGCCCATGGCAGGGGGGTTAGAACTGGATGATCTTAAGGTCCTTTCCAATCCTAACTATGCTATGATTCTATGATTCAAAGAAGATAGTTTCAATTAAAATTATGTAAAATTTAGGCATCTTGGCTTCTTTTGGAAAACTCACTTATGCAACTTTTTGTCTCTTCAGAATTTTTACTGTCGTACAGTTATTTTTTTCCTGTCATTCAGGATAGAGGAAAGATAGAGAAGGATGCCAGTTCTTAGGAGATCTACAAGAAGATTTTATGCTCTGCATGTTTTTGTCATTAGTTGGCACCTTTGGTAGTTTAGGCTAGAGAACCACACAATGCTTTGTGTTCTTGTTATGAATACGTACTATTATTAACATCCCTCACCATGGTCAATGTGCCCCTATATGCTCCATCTGGATGCGCACCTATGAAGTCAAGATGACTTTAGTCTTAACAATGACCCAGCATGTAGAGAATCAGTAGGAAAGCTAGCTGGTGAGGTCAAACCAGAAAGTGTGGGTGTGCTTCAGTTGACATGCTTGAAATTCATCACACATGAATTTTAAAATGAGACTCTCGTTTTGTGGAGAAGATAGGTTCCCATTTGTTATTGTCTCTCCAGATGACATTTCATGGTACTTAAGGGCAGTGTGTATTTTTTTTTTCTTTTGGAACTGTAGAGTATCATATATTTTTAATGTATTCTTCACAAGCAACTGAGAAGATTGACTAGTATATGTAAGTTGATCACAGAATAAGCTTTGAATAAGAAAAATTCTATTCTTGAGGTGTTCAGGACTTGGTTAGACAGAGCCCTGGCTGACCTGGTTTAGTGATGAGCTAGTCCTGTGTTGGTGGAAGTTTGGTTTAAAGATCCCCAGGTCTTGACACTAATATATCTATAGTAGATATCCCTCTTAGAAGACTAAGGGAACAAAATCCTACCCTACATTAGTATAATAGGATTTTTTTTATATATCTTATTGGTTGAGCTTTATAGCACAACTGAATTGCATTATGGGGTCAGACTTTCTCTGTAATTTATTTTATGCTTTAGCACCCTAAATATGTGTGTGTTTGGGATTGCCACTGCCTAGTTTGTTATGACTTCATTTGATGCAGAGCTGATGTAGTGGGAAATTATGTGCTGTGGTGACATGGCATCCTCATCTCCCTCCTGCTCTAAAACAATGCCTCATAATTCTTCATCAGGAAAAAACTTGTAAAGAATTTAAAAACAGCTGTTTGAGAACATTAACATCAACAAAGTATGTTTCTGTTTCTTTGTTGCTGGCAGCTGGGGTTTATAAACTATTATTTATCAGTACAAAAATAGAAATTAATCTCTCCAAATATTTTTGGATGCTGGATGTCTCCAAAATTTATTGATAAGAAAAACATGATATGAATATCCTACTAATCAATCCAATACAACCAAGTATGGTAATTACTATCCAGCAGCTAAAACTAGTATATTATCTAGATATGGACATTAAAAAAAAAGAAAAGTAAAAATCCCAAGAAGCAGCCATCAGTTTTATTCTTTTAGTCTAGGGAAGTTAAAATAGAGAGTAAATATGATAGTCTTAAATATGGAAAATATTGCAGCAAAGAGGCTGTAAATGATCACAGTGGACTTGGGCAGAAGAAAATGAATGGGCAGAAACAGCAATGAGAGATCTAGTTTAAAACAGAAAATGTTTGTAATGGTGAGGGAAGATGAGCACTGAAATAGATTGCTTGGGGAAGCCATGAAATCTCCAGCACTGGTTTTTTTTTAAAAATCAAATTAAATAAACATTGGTCAGGAATAATACAGGCAGAAGTGGTTGTGGCCAGGGACAGGAGGATGGACTATATTACCTTCTTTTGGGAGTTATGTCATTATATGTCTCTTTATTGAGGGCCAGACATTGTGTGAGTATAGAGAATGATTGTTCCTAGTGGTAGTCTTTGTCAGTGTAGTTGCAGTTTGTATTAATGGTGCCTTTACTTTAGAAGATCTCTACAGAAGTGTCTGACAGAATTTCTGGTATTTCATAAACACTTTAGAAAGAAAGCTCTACAATTTACAAAAGAGACTTATCAGAACATTTTGGCCAAAAAAGTCTGAAGAGCTTATGTTCTTTTGTATATGTTTATAAGAGCTGTACTTATTCTCTCTCTATCTGTAAGGATTTCAGTGATGAGGATCATCAAGCACTTCAAAAGCACTTTATGTGTGATCTGAAACTTGTTGATGACAGTAGAAATTTTTCTATTCTCAATAGACTTTTTTCCAGGCTTTTTATGTGCTGTTCATAGACTGACTCCTATTTGCTTACTAGGAATATACACACAGCATGACAAATACTACTTTTACCTTGGTCAAAGGAAGTGTTTTCCAATTCCACAGTCAGCTGCTTGTATCTGACACCATGTTCAGCACGTGGGCTGTGCTTAGAAAATCCGTGATATGTCTGTTGAGTCAGATCTGTCAGCCTTAATGACTGCAAGAGACTTTGATTATTTATGCCTGTTAAGAGATCATCAGATAGCTTATGAAAAGACAAGCTACGATATCAAAACACTGTTAACTACACAAAAAAGCATTGAAAACCTTTATTTTATTTGTTTAAATGCATATCAGACTGAAGTAATGATGATATTTTTCCAAGACATATTTCAGAGTACACCTGCCTCTGTCTGACATAGACAAGTCTCTTAAAAAGCACAAAAAAGATTTTACAAACTTGACTGCTGTTGAACCTATTAACATCACCTGTTACATTGAGACCGTAAGATCAGGAGTTTGCAAACATGTAAGTGCTTTTCAAAAACTTTGTTTTATTTTTTTGAGATTGCTACACAAATGAACATTTATTCTCTCATTTTTTCCCCTCTCTTCCCCATACCTCCCAGTTATGTAGACCTTTCTGCATTTCTCCCCTCGCCCCCTCCTCCAAATGCAGTTATTTGCTGAACTGCTGAACTTGATAAGGTAGGAACGTCTGCTCTATCTGCATTATTAAAATAAACATAAGAAGTAAGAATTACATTAGAACAGAATACCAGTGTCCAGACATAATACCAGTGTAACTCAACAGTGCTTTGGCACGAGTATTGGAGAACTATGAGAATAATTATTGTTGGAGTATGTATAAAATGAATTTGAAGGTAGATGTTTTCAGACTCTAGTTAGCACTTTCAATGCTCCTCTGCAGTCCAATCACTATTACGTCTTTAGGTTCTTTGTTGGTATCTTTTCTGGGAAAAACAGGAAAATTTGACAAAATTATATATTCTCAATTAGCATTTTTGCCCGAAGCCACATTTGTCTCACACATCCTGACTGTGATAGTGAGCAAGCAGAGTGATGCTTTGAAACTTGGCAGGTTGTTTTTCAGCAAGATCCAAGGGTGTCTTCAGGGGGTAAACGACAGGGTGAAAACTGCCTGTTAGTTCCTGAGAGCACAGCCTTTAACACTGGTGGTCATAGCTTGAGGGTTTAAGAGCTCCTTCGCTCAGGGAGCCCTGATTGTAGGTATGGCCAGAGCTCTGATTGTCTGCCTCCCTGTGGCTTGCTCTTGAGTAAAGCTGAACACCTGTGCTTACTGTTAAATTCCAATTTCAAGGAGGTTGTAGGAGTTAAGCAGGTGATGACAGGATGTTACTCATGATTTCAAAACAAACACTGATAAGGCAATTCTTTCAGTGTGTATCAGTGATGCAGGAAAGAAGCAAAAATAAGAGGCTATGAGTGACAGATCTGTGTTTTTGGCCACGAAAGTGGTGAGTGTCTGGGATGAATTTCCGGGAGAGGTGATGTGTTCTTCTTCCCCCTTTCCCC
>JANHGB010059439.1:37500-70904 GCA_026283785.1 Coracopsis vasa | reverse complement strand
ATTTCTCCTGTGCTGGGTTTTTTTTTTTCAAGATGTTTTTTAGATGTTGGGGGAAAGTATGACAGGATTGAGAAATTTCATAAGATCCATGTTAGCATTTTCTATTTTAAGGTGTTAAGCAAAGTGCATTCTTCTTTTCAAAAGATAGTCTAATGAAAGTAAAATTAGTCCAGAAAGTCAATTTGGGACTTACTTTCGTATTTTTTTCACTCAAAATACATGTAAGATCAAGCTACCAAAAAAATAAAATAGAACCAGGCTTGGTCCCTAGAAGGCTTAAGAATTGTTCACCCGTTTGCTTAATTTAATTTTTTTTAATGTGGTTAGCATCTAAATAAACCTTATCAAACATTTCTTGCTCTGCTCACAATTGTCTGACCTCCTAGTTGAAGATCTGAGCCCTAACTTAGTTCATGGATGAGTAATCACAGCAGGTCCACAGCAGAACTTATCCTAGAACTACAAATATATCATCTGCAGCATTGTAAATCAAAGCCTCAAAGAGCATCGTTTAGCCTGAAGCTAAAATTGCTTGTTTATCAGATGGTGCCTAGCTTAGCATGGAGCAGTTCCTTGTAAATCTCAGGGACCTTTTACAGCATATACTTAAGCAAGCATATTGGCTCCTGGGAGACTTTCTGAGAGCTTTAATGACTGCAGACTGCTAAAAGATCCAGGCCTTGGTTTAGTTAAGTGGTTAGTTGTATAGCTTGGCTCCATTTTGTAAACTCCCAAAGATAAGGTGTCTGCTTTATCTGAGGAAAGAGCAGGCATTAGTTTCTTCGGAAATCTTTATATCCTAAGTGTTAATGTTCTTGTGGCTTTTGGTATTTTGACCTTTGTCTGCTCACTTTTGATTTATGGTGGGAGCAGAATCTTTTTCCCCTAAGCCCTTCCTATGTTTTATAGCTGCTTTGAAAAGCACAGTGAAATACTCACAGCACAGCTTTTAAAAGTAGGTGTAAGGCTGCACTATTCATAAATACATTGTACAGCTCAGGACACTCTAATAACAAGGAGGAAAGAAGACCACCCATTTTATTTCCTATTATTATTCACTATTTTATTTCCTAATAAAATGGGTGGTCACAACGTCTCCACAGACCACCACTCAGTGCAGCCCGGGTCAAAGCCCAGATTCTTTACTCCATTTGGCACCTAGCCCCAGTGTGACAAAAAGGCTCTAAGGATCCGGCTGGAAGGTGGCAGTAGCACTGGGAAATCACCCCTCAGCTCCCTTCGGTTTATCACTTGGAGAAGCACTCGCTATGATCTTGAATTGGCTGGATTTACCACTAAGACACGATGGCCAGGCAGCTACTTGCTGATAGGTACTTGCATACACTTGATGTAATTTGCTAATTGTAGAGCCTGTTATCTGGTTCTCTCACTTTTTGATTTGAATTAATTAGAGTTCACCTCGATACAGCCACCTGCTGTGCTGTCACACTCAGCATACATTGGTACAACAAAAACAAGGAATTTCTTTAATAGGCTTATTCAAGCAAAATGTACTCTCACTTAGATGTGTGAAATGGCATCACTACAATGTCATAGACTAAAAAGGGGAATATCATTTATTTCAGCTGACATGGTAATGATGCAAATGAGAGGAAAAAATGGTCCATTGCATTTATAGGCAGAAGATCCGATACATTTAAAACCTAATTTGACTTTACCAATTATTCAATATCTTTGAGTATTTCTCACCTTCCGTATTTTTTTCCTTGCTCCAAGTGAAGAGCCAGATCTGATTTTTGTTGCTGTTAGAAGCAGTGTTAACATTTTTTAAAACAAGAATTTTCACCGGTCTTTTAAGTGCAAACCTCCTCCCATACCAATACAAGGATTTGCCTGTATTCCTGCAGGTAAGCACAAGCTGCTTATCATAGAACTGAAAATAGACTCTCTTGCTCATGTTTTTTAAACAGAACAAATCATTATAACACACAGCTAAGGAAAAGCCAAATAACTTTGAAGGTGCATAGAAGCAGCTGTCTTTTCAAAGCTGCTACTTTCAAACTACACCTTTCCATTAGGTATTTGATGTAGGCAATGACAGACTTATTTGTGTATACAATTGTGTTTGTTCACTTTCTTCTGTTTTAATAAGAGTATGTTACAAATTGTGTTTTCTTACACACAGCCCAAGTCAGCAGGCTTTTGTGCAAGAGATGTGAGGACATATGAAGCACATCTGGAGGTATTTTTTCAGCACAGGATCAGTAATGAGTGACATATTTACTCTATTACTGTTAGGCTGGCTTTGAACTACCTGTTGCAGTCTAAATTGGGTTGCCAGGAGCTCAGGGCAAAATAATTAACCCTGGCTGCTATGTCCTGTGGGTACATCACTCCTTCTCCTAAAACTCAGCTTCTGTCCCCTGTTAAGTACTGTTCACTGTCCTGCATGTGACCTGGATGTTCAGTCAGGGACATCATGTCTGGACACAGAGGAACTTCTTTAAATCTGACATGTACTGTATAGAAGATATAACATTGATACTGTTGATAGGAGAAATTGTGATAGCTTCTGATTTTTACTGGAAGGCAAAAGAAAAATAGAACAGGAATCATAGACACAAAATTACACCCAGATAGCTGGATATATAGAGGTATCATATGGCTCACATCGATTTCTCTTTTTGAAAATAATCCATACTGACCCAGTAGAGGGATTTTAGCACTATCCACAGTTTCACAGGAGACTTTCTGTGGCCTTATAAAAAATGTGTAATTTCCAGGAAATAAATTTAATCTTATAAATACAGATTTCTATTAATAACAATATTTGGCATGGTTTGGAACTTTACAAATTCAGAGCACTCTATCACTTGAATCTTTAACTCCATTCTGCTTCTACAATGGAAGTGTCAATATTCTCATTTGGCAAATTGAGAAATTGAAATAGAGCGGCAAATTTGATTACCCAGGATCACTATAGCTATAATGTAATTAAACATTGTGGCTGCTGCTTGCACCAGCAAGGGCTGCTCCCACAAACAGGGCACTGTGCCAGAGAAGCTGCAAATTCCATCCAAGACCTTGGGTAAATGTTGCTGCCTTAGCTAAGTACTTTAGGTATAATTTCTTGAGTTAGAATTGTGCCTTTGGATGTGTGTGGCAAGGTCAAAATTAAGATTTCTTTCTTCCAAAAGCAGTGTCATTTCTCCTATCTTGCTGCATGTGTCCATTTAGGTTTTCCCAGATAAAACACACACAACAGATAATAATTCCTGTCAATACAGATACACACACACACACAAAAACAAACTCTCTGCGCGCATGCATGCAAGAGTGCACTAAGAATGGAGTTAGCAGGAAGGCAAATAGAAATATTCTGTGCTTTAAACTTTGAAATCAAAGAACTAGGAGAAGGCTTCATTTAGTAAACTGCCCAGTTGTTGATGCAAGTTGCTTTAGAGAGAGCTTAAGGGAAAAAGTCCATAGAAAGAGAAAAAGAAGGCATTTGAGCCTTCCAGTCACTTATACTACAGCTGGATTCAGTGTTTGGTCACTGGTCTCTCTTTTTTCCTTTCAGTATTTTTTCCCCCATATCGGACTCCCAGGCTTGGTGATGCCTGACTCAGTCGCTTTGATTCTGTTTAGATTTCATGTCCAGAGTCTGGGTTTAAATCTTTATTCTATACAATGCAAAATATAAAATGACCAAACTCATAAAAAGTGAGTTTCTCAACCAATATATTTATCAGAGAAAGAATCATAACATTCAGCAAAGGTTTAATCTACTAATGCCTGTGAGCAGAAGAGTATAATCCTGGACTCACTGAAGCTGAGTGCAAAAACTGCGCTGCATCAGTTTGCCTCGAGAACTGTTCATTTCTGCATGACTATTCTTAAGAGCATCCATTAGTTCCAAACATGTTGAAAACTAATATTCTTGTTACTGCATAGAACTTATTGTGTTGGTGTTAGTAAGAACTAGGCAAGAGTTCTAACTTAGAGGCAAACAATTTTAAAACAGACAAATGTTGCTAATTTTTACAGTGAGGATAATGAATCGAACTCCTACAAGGAGTTATGGTTTCTCCAGCTCTGGAAACCTCCTAGTTGAAGTCTGAAAGCAGCTCTGGAGGGTTATCAGGTCAAACAAATATTCAGCTCAGTACTACAATAGCAGGCTAAATTTATCAGTACATTGATATTAAAATACAGATGCTAAAGTTAGGTGGTGCAGTAATTTCTTCCTGCACTGGCACTGAAGAATCACAGGAACAGTTTCAAATTGAGAGAAACTGGGAAAGTTACAAAGTTCCAGTTTTACCCTAGCTATAGAAATATTTCTAAATGGAAAAAAAGGCTGAAATCATAAATACTTATTAGAGAAGACTATTTCTAAAATGCTCCTGGTGGTTATCTGATAGCTGTGGGACTTCAAAGCGTTCCCACACCTAGACATACCTTTTTGTCTGAGTAGGTTGTTGCCATTGATTTCACTGGGCAAAAAATTTTAACCCAAATTTTACAGAGAATAATATTTCTAACAGCCTTTACTGAAGTGTTTTGCAGATGTGAATCATCTCACAAGTAATAAGTTTATCACTCACAAGTATGAGTTTATGTGTGGTTTGTTTTGGAGGAGACATGACTAACTTAAGCATCAAAATCCAAACAGGGAAAAGAGGTGTAAGTAAGAGAGGCTGCTTTGCTTCTAAGGCAAGCTGAGGAATACTGGGGTTATTTCTGCTCACGTAGGAGAGCACCTTTATTTAGACTATGGGGCCTTTTGGTGGCAGACACGCAGTGCCCACATTTGTTTACAGAGCATGTCATAATTACGGCTGTTAAAATAATACCACTAGAAAATGTTTTACTGGGTTTTTTCCTGTTTGATTAGCCTTGGGGGATAACAAACCTTCTCTAAACCAGGAAACCTGTAAAACTCTGCTTTGATAAAGCAGGGCTCCTTCATTGCTTTAGCAAAGCCCTGCTGCCCAGTGCAGAGCTTAGTGAGATGCAGTATGAGGGGCTGGGTTTCTTACCCAGGCAGTCAGCCTTCCACAGGGTCTGTGCCATCAGTGTTTCAGTGAAACCATTGCTGCTGCTATATGGGAAAATAAAGAAGCCAAATATACTTTTCTTCTTCCATCTTTGGAAAAGAGAGGAGAACTTGTTGCAGAGAAACAAACAGTGATTTCCATGATTCAATCCCACAAGGTTTGGTGAGACTGCACATCACTCAACTTTTCCGTACATATGGAGGGTGGGACAAAGTCAGATCCTGCCTTAGACTGGGTAAGATCACTGCACCTACAGAGAAGGAGGTGGCAATAATACTGACTAATGCAGTTAACTGTCTCTGAATTTGTCCTTGGGAATAAAAGGGGGTTGAGCTTGTAAGATGTAAGAAGTGCAATAGGGAATATGTCATTCAGCACAGGTAACTTCAAATTCTTTCTTCCTCCATGTTTCCAATCAGGTCAGTCTCGTCAGTGCCACCAAGGCACCAGCAGTAAGGTAGGTGGCTTGCATTTGCTGTTGGTTATTTATTACGCACTTTTATATTGATCTGTAAATACATCCGGGAGCACTCACACCATCTGCTGCGCATTTGTCAGTCACTGAATGGAGGGCGGACATCTGGGGTGTCACTGGGTTTTGTTGATTTTCCCCCATTAGAGCTACTGTTTCCTTTTTTATGCAAGCAAAGAGCCAGGCTGACCGCAGTGAAAAGGTGGGTGGGTGTATGCAACACTACCTCCAAATCCTCAGGACCTGAGTTTTCTCCCAGGCTTCCTTCCACTTCATAGAGCTCAGAGTACAAAACCAGCATGAAACATAAAAGGACCAACCGTAGTGCTCCCTTGCAGTATGAATGGCAATACTAAATGATAATATGGCAGACAAACTGGCATACTTCTTGCATGTCCAGAACATCACAAAACCCCAGATTTGGGGAGGAAACAAAAAACAAAACACTTTAATTAAAATTTAACGCTTTCCCCTAAATTCTGTTTTGGGAGCTATTACACACCCACTGACACAGATGGGGAACGCCAAGGCTGCTTGCCTGTGCTCCAGAACCAGAGCCAGAATATTGATTAATACTCTTCAGAAAATCCCCTTTTCGTCACAAGTGATTCGACCTTACCCACTCTTTTTCCTGTGTATCTGTTATCTGCACACTCAGAAATACAGAGCTTCTCACAAGTATGTTCTCTAGAATCACCAACACTGTACTATCATAAATCATGTTTAAGCCCTGACTTTTGGAAGAACTAAAAATAGTAATACATTGATTTTAGCATAATAACTTCAAGATTATTTGGAGCATATTTGCTTTGTGTTTCCAAGATAAGCATCTTCTAGACTGAAAATTAAACTTCAGAGATAGTTATCTGATTCCAGCTACTGGTACGCAAAAGAAACCACACTGATGTCATGAGGAGCAAAATAATCACTGCCAACTCCCAGCATTTCCTGCTTTGAAGCAGCTTTACGGTGGTGAGGCACAGGCACAGGGTGCCCAGAGAAGCTGTGGCTGCCCCATCCCTGGCAGCGCTCAAGGCCAGGTTGGACGGGGCTTTGAGCAATCTGATCTAGTAGAAGGTGTCCCTGCCCATGGCAGGGGGGATGGAACTGGATGATCTTAAGGTCCAGTCCAACCCAAACCATTCTATGATTCTATGATCCTGCTCTACAGAAATTGCAAGTGCTGCCACAAGGACTTCCATGTGCTGGGAGAGGTAAGTGCAAGCACGAAACGAAGGCGCTCAAGGCAAGCTCCAATGGACAGAGGAATCTGGCTGAAGGGGCTACTCTGTTGCTCAGCCCCTCTAGCTTTGAGGGCACATGGCCTTCACCCACCAAAACCGTGGTTTACTGGGGCTAGAGAAAACTAATTGCAGCTTCTAAACATAGCTATGGCTGTGCCCAATATAAAAATTCTAGTCTGTGGGAGCTGACAAGTTGCTTGGGTGTATGTAGCTTCGCACAGCACACATGCATCCATTTTTTTCACATTTTCCAAGTGATTTGCCATATGGCAGCCTGCTTAGAGATTCTGCCATTAAGTTTTTAAAAACCTGTTATTTCCTACGACTCATAGTTCACAACATACATAAGAAAAAGACATGTAACCATGATACTCATCAAGCTTTACCGATACTGGGTTTCTGATACCTTTCTGAACAGTGACTACAGAACAACACTGATAGCGCTGCAGTTCAGTGTCTATTGCAGTAGACATTGCTCAAGGTCACACCTGGTGGACAGTGGAACTGTTTGCCTAGCATGCACTGTACCAAAACATGTTTTCCAGGAAGTTTGCTTTGCTTTTAGCTCTACAATAGTACACCAAAAGAATATCAGAATTAGCGTGTGGCCTATAAGCTTTGCTAGCCATAACAAGTTCATAGATCACTGTAGCACTGTTCTTGAGTCAGTTATTACCACTATGCTCTATAAATATGTTAGAACATCCAGGCAGGTTTCAAGAAGTCACTGTGACTACATCGGGATCCTCCTCGGGGAGGGAGGGAGGGAAGGAAGATCTGTTTGTCCACCTTCTGTGGGCTGCCGCTACAGCCTACAGCTCCTGCTGTTGCCAGGAAAACAAGCAAGGTACAGAGTGATTGCACATTAATTCAATGCTGTAAATGCATTGTATTCAGTTTTCTTTCAGATATGTCTCTTGCATTTCATCTAAGGTAAATTGTCAATATTAGAAAATATACGATTGCAACTGGGTCACAAGAAATCCAAGAATGGCTTTTATATTTCAGGTCTTGTACAGGATTGCAGATATTCCCTTACCTTCAAGTTTTACTTTTCTATTTTCTTCATGGAATTTTTCTCATCATTTCTCTGCTCTCAGCCTTGCTGCCTGCAGAATGCTGGTAGAGATGAGATATACATCTCATCCTGGTGTCGTAAACGAAATGAAAATAAATACTGTTTATCACTTGCTCTCAGCCTATTTTCTTTCTCATTCTGTTGCTTCTCAGTGTGATATAGCATTACAGCCATTTCTGCCTGTATGGGAATCATGGACCCATTGGAACGGACCCATCATGGAATCATTTCCATTCTAAAATGGCTGTGAATTTCAAATTCACCCTATATGTCCACAACAGTTAGGAGCAGGACATTTGTACAATCATCAGCAAGTGTTTGTCTGTAATGAATTAGTACCAAAATAAATTAATTTGTATCACTCCTCCATCTGGATTATATTTGGTGGGGAAATCATGACAGTCAGGGTTAGAGAGAGAGGTCTTAGTACAAACCCAAGATGCTCAATGTTATAGGCAGTTTAAAAGCTATGCTTGATTGGATATACTGACATTTTAATTCAGTTCTTAAGATTTCTAATTTTCTATCTGAATTGCAAAATAAGAACACTATAACAGGGTTTTGTTGATAACAGTTTCACAAGTGATAGAGAACGGAATTTTTCTGTTTGTTTGAGGCAGAATGAGCAGTCCGTTCTTTTTCTTGACCTCTGTATATCTGGAGAATATGTAAACATATTGAAACTTTGTGGTGCTCTACAGTGGGGGAATGAAGTGCATCGATTGCTTGCGATTATTAGCTAGAGTGGGATAAGCCTTCTCCTTATTATGCAGATTAGTGAAGCTCTCAGTTCCAACATATTGTACAGATGCAGGAGAGCAGCTGCTCTTACAGATGGCAAGTACACAGCTCCATTAGTATGTATCTATTGTCTGCTCTTGGCTTGCTCAGAGGATGGAGAGGATGGGTAAAGAGGAATTGTCACACAGTGAAATGTAAAGGAGAACACACACTCTTAAAAATCCATACCCAAGAGACTATTTACACAGCAGGGCAGACAGCAATCAAATTAAAAGTCTACCCTAAATAAGGACTTTCGTAAGTCACAATTAAGCTTCTATAGTTTTAAAATACACTAACCACTACAACCAAGGAATAGAATTCAGATTTCACAGCTAAATGGTATTAAATAAAAAGAGATCCTTGAAGGTTCATTGAAAATTTGGTCATGTATTGAGCACGTCCAAAGCTTCCTTCAGCAGAAGCTTTGCCCTCCAAAAACATCTCACTACCCCAAAGAACAAATCCTCGCTTATTTTGCATAACATAAAAGACAGAAAAGCAGAACTATGCTTCATTTATTAAGCTTTTCACCATAAGAATATAGCATTTCATGCAATTTTTTGCATTAATGAGAGCTGAAGCAGCTAAATTTAGGTTAGTATAGACAGCACTGATTGTGCATCTATGTCAATTATTCTTTGTGAAAATGCTAAACAGAACATTCGTTAACCATGTGGTAATTTTTGATGTGATGAACAATACCTGAGGAAACATATAGCTACAGGCTGACTGCTGAAAATAGTCTAGTAAAGAACAATTATTTATAACACAATCTGTGGCTGGATGCAAGAATTATGGTTGTACCAGAAGGTTTTATGATATACTTAACATACAGTTTATTTTTATTTAGTACAGAGATGACTTAGAGTGAAAATGAGTGATAAGGTACAAATTAAGAAGGTGGTAAACCCTAAGTTATGGTCTCATTCCAATCTGAAAGTCTGGGAAGCCAAAGATGCCTAACCAAGTGCAGGAGAAAATAAAAATATATATAAAGAAGCCCATACAAACAAACCATCAGGACCACATAAAATTTAGGAGGTATTTATCCTTAATAACAAGCCTTTTACTCAAGGTAACCTCAAAAGATGACTTGCTTATGACCAGAGTCCATTACACCTCTTCTCATGACATGCAGGGCCTGGAGATCAGCTGCACAGTGGCTGGGCTACGAGGTGCCCTTGCTGCCCTTCGTCGCTAAGTCTGGGGTCCTCTGCGTTCAGGGAGAAATTACTTAGTTTATTTTGAGCATTGATTTTAGAAGTAAAATACTAAAGGGTACACAAAGCACTGCTGAGTGAAACTGCTGCATTTGCTTGAATCCTTCATCTGAATGTCACCCAGATAAAAACTTTGTTAAAAGCATGGAGTGAGCACCCTCTTTCAAAGATGTTGAATTTCCAAAAGATTGTAAAAACACAAACATAAGATATGAATATGATAGGGGAAAAAGACTGGTTTGAGCTGGCCAAGAGCAGAATATTTTTCTTGCAGAAATCCAGAAAGTAGTATAATTTTATTTTCTTAGTGATTTGGGTGTTTTAATGTGAATATAGGTGGTGTCAGGCAATCCAAATATGCATCCACTCTTCTAAGCTTGATCCCATCAAAATGAACATTCAGTGAGAGGTTGTTCTGCTTCTCTTTAAGCCTTACTTCCTAACTAGATATGGATTTACTTAAGGAAAAGATTAACGTTTTCAGAAAGTTGAATAACAGATCTTTCCTTCTGACAGCAATGATTTTTATTTCTATCCAACAGAAGAGAGTAGCTACACCAGGACACTAGGGTGGCATTCCTGCTCCAGAGGTGAAAGCTGAAAGTATGTCCAGGAGCTCATGCTGTGCGCTCTGAGTCTAAATAAATTTAAAGCAGTTTTGAGCCTCTGGGCAAGGCAAATATGCAGAGCGCAGATGCTCAAGTCTCTTCAGACAATGAGCTGTGTGAGCATCACCATGTCAGGCAGCATCTCAGGCAGCCCCTATGAGAAACTCCCGTGTCTGGAGATCTATAGATTAGTAGTACATTCAAATTAATCTTGTATCTGGTCTCACAGATTAAATGGATACACTTGAAGGATTTTGCTTTGAATGAGTCTTACAGGATTTGGGCTTAGATGAGAGCAGAATTTTTACTTTCCTCCCAAACGCATCCTGTGCATCTGAGTCTGCAGCACGTGGCTCGGTCTGAGAGTGACCATTCAATCCCATCAGTCCCCCTCTTCTTAAAGGCTATTGTTTCTATGTTAATCCAGACAAAAATAAATCCTCAAGTATCAGGAATACTAATTTTGTTCCTATAGCTTTTTTTCTCCTTATTAATGATAAATATGCCTAAAACTGATATGATCATCGTACAAAGATAACACATCGTTTAGGATGAAAAAAATACTATGTGGTGGGCTGCTTGGCTCTAAATATTTACTAGGTCATTAATTTTCTTCTTCCTACCTGGTTCTTTTTTTTTTTAATCTTTGCTGAACTGTTTTTTTCATGTTAATAGAACCTAAAAGTCTGTGATTTCTTCACAGCATATGACAATAAATTCCAGTGCAATATCCTGAGACTATAGCTTAATATAAAGAGAACATTCTCCTTCTCATGCTTTTCTATTTGATAGTTTATCTATAGAAAAATGTACAGGTTACCTGAAACACATGAAAAGGAGCAACGCACTTCAAATTGTAAATTTGAGGGGTTTCAAATGCTATTTGATATGGCAGATAATTTTGTTGAAACCCATTATGCCTTAAGAGATATTTGAATTGAATTTCAAGATTAAGTCTCCAGATGCCTTCAATATGAAAAAAAAAATGAGAAAGGCAAAGATATTTGTTTGTTCTGAATTTAGAGGGCTTTAATTCAACCTCTCTCTAATTCTAACAATCAGGGCTATGCCCTAATTTTAGCTGGGTTCAGGTTTTAATTTCAATACTGTACTCCTGATATACCAGATTCAATAACACATAGAGCCACATTCATTTGCAAATTTCTAATACTTATGGTTAGGACAGTACTGTTTAAGAATCTGGCAAGCATAGAAAGAGAGATACATTTTCATCAGCGCAGTGCAAAAAGAGTAGCAGAATCCCTGCCTGGAAAAGTTTGCCATACAAAACCTCCTAAACACAAAGCAAAGTATAATGAGAATTGGTTATTATGAGCCTAGGAAATCAAAATAATTTTTCTTGGATTCTGTTGTTCTAACAATTCAGAACCTGTTTCTTGAGATACAAAAAATGATGCTACACATCTCTGGAA
The DNA here is from genome assembly GCA_026283785.1 of Coracopsis vasa. Classification (NCBI taxonomy): domain Eukaryota; kingdom Metazoa; phylum Chordata; class Aves; order Psittaciformes; family Psittacidae; genus Coracopsis; species Coracopsis vasa. The sequence goes on along the minus strand of JANHGB010059439.1, from coordinate 59,045 downwards.
TTTTTTTAACCAATTGTCTTGCCAAAACCAACTGTGCAAAGAACAATCACCATTATCTTATCAGGGACATGGGGTAACAGGCTGCCAGCAAAGAGGCTGTGCAAAACAGGAGAGACAGACAGAGACATCTTTTGCAAAAATCTGTACTCAATGCTCTGAAATGAAAGCTTGTGATGAAGTATTCTCTATCAATTTGAAATAAACAGCTAATAAAATGGAAATCTTATAAAGTCATATCCTTTAAAAATGAAATCCATAAATAACCTATTTGACATAATTTTAATTATAGTGTTAAACATAACACATGCATCAATACACTTTCTCACTCCATGTACGTAATAGTTAAGATATCATTCAAGAGACCATGGAAAATACATGGAATGTCATTTTGGAAAGATAAAGGGCTTTTCTGATGTTGCTCAAACAAACAAATATAATCAGACAAAACCACTTTGTGTTTCTATTTGTAAATCTGGGATATGCACAGCCAACTTCCTGGGACTCACAGCTTTCCAGAAGAAACCTTCATGTGTGAAAGCCATGCATGAAGCAAAATTTGATAAGAAGGAGTTCAAGATTACTGAATTGAACCTGTTAAATTTTAAGTGTTCAATATTTTAAGTGTCCTCCACTTAAAAAAAAAACAGGGCTGCATTTCGTTATTTGATTGTGATTTTTACTAAAGCAAAGAACCTCCAAAACAACTTTTAATAGGGTTAAGTCATGCAATACAAATGGTCGTTATTTCCAGTGTCACCTGCAGCTTCTACGCTATGCTGAGGTTGGATGAGCTTTCATAGACATTTCTGCTCCACCATGCAAGAATATGAAATCTTGATGATCAAAGTGTACTGTATTTTTTTCCCATTGAGTTACTTTATACAATAAAAACATACTAAATATGGAAAAAGTTGAGAGCAGAAAAGCATCCTCATCTCCCCATTTGCTACATTCAGACAAGAGCTGTTCTTTCAGAACTTAACTGTAGCCAGTCGGTTATATTTGGTCGGTTAGGGTAAAATTTCTGCTCTGGGCTCAAATAATTTCTAACAGCATCCATCTAGCATAAAAATTCACTGTCACAGGTATCATAATGGCCAGCAATTTAGGGTTCATAGAAAGATGGAAATCTGACCTACATAATACACTCATCCATTTTTTAAACAACTTTTTGTAAATGCTTTTCTTATACTTCAAAGCTTTTCCAAATTTCAGAATTCTTCCCATTCCACACTAGAGAAAACTTCTCAAATTCTTTTTCCAAAGGAAGCAATAGTTTTCTAGGCTTTTCAAAAACCTTGTTACCAGGGAAAACACATGGGATGGGGTAGAAGATGACTGAAGACTGTGTGAGGACAAAAAAATATTAAGAAAAACTGAATATATATATATATATATATGCCATATATATATTCTAGACTATTTGCTACCTAAAAGTAATTTCTTGGGGTTGCGTGTAATGAAGAGGATTCCAGAGCATCTCAGAAGCCATTTAGTCAGAATTAATGTGGAAGAACAAGGAAACCTCTGAATAGCGGTGACCTCTTCCAGCACAAGGCTCTGGTGTTTCAGCTCTTAGCAGACCTGAACACCAAAAGAGACTTCTCTGGGCTAGCATTACTCACTTCTATTGATGGAAACAATTCACATAATTGAAGGGAGCTGGAAAACAAAACATTACACCTAACACCTTGGCCAAATTCGTCCTACTGAAATGAAAACCTCACACAGCTCTTCAAACAATAGTCCTTATGTACCAAAATGTGTTGTATCATTCATGATTCCCAGTGCAATGTTTCCATGCTGTATAAACCTTACATTTCCACATTTCTTTCCCTGATGAGGTTAGTAAAATAATTTATGCAAAATAAATGAGAAAACAGAAAGGTCAATCAGGGTACATAAACTACAGGAGGGGGTTGCTGGTTTTGTTTTGTTTTCTTCTTCCAGACCACTGTTTAAATCTCTAGATATCAAGAAAGCTTAAGAGAGATAGAAAACAGACAACAACTGAGCTGAAGTTAGATGCCCTTAAGATTTCAGAACTTCTGTATTTTAAACAAATTACTTTCAAGATAAATCCTATCTAGATGAATAGAAGTATAGAGTTAAAAAAAAAATCTTCAAATGTGTTCAAATACTTCATGTAAAGAAAACAAAACTTAAAAAAAAAGAAAAAATTAAAATTCAGCTGTAGATAATGGAAGTTTTTTCTGTTTTAAATAATATTATGAAATTATGTCTAACATGGAAGAACCTAGCTCAAAACAGCCAAAACTAAGTAAATTCAGCTAATTTTGTGCTTGAACAGCAATAATATGACAGTCATAGCTGAAAGGAATCACAAATTATAGACAGCATCTAAATGCTCTGTATTGGGCTTTGCATATTTGATTATTTGCCTTTTATTTATGGTATTCCTAAGTGGGGAGATAATTCTGCAAACTCACAGCTTTCATACTCAGTTTGCTGTAAATATATAAAAAAAGAAGCGTACACATATTAGTTATAGTAGAAAAACAGTATTACAGGTGATTGTGTGCCCACTAAGCATTGCATAAATTTTGGTGGCTTTTTTAACATATAGAAAGTTTTTAACATATTTAGGAGGATAGTTCTGTAGCTAAGACTTGGACTAGAGCTTGGAAAATGGGAAAGTGAGCAAAGCCTGCCTCAGTCAGTGACTCTCCTTGCTTCTGCTTCTAGCTATGAAGTGCAAACATCTCTTCTCACCTTGTTTGTTTAGCTCAGACTCTTTGGGACAGGTATTTTCACCATAGAATTGTACCACAATCTCCTCAGGACCTCCTATGTGTTTTTCTATTGCAAATTACCAATGCAATACTGAAAATCAGTCACAATAAGAGGAGGTAATTTGTCCTTGTTTCTGTTAGGATTCCCTTTCAGCCTGGCTGAGTCCTCACAGACTAGCGGCTGCCAAGCATCAGACTGCCAAGAAATCAAGACACCTCCCCTGGCACTGGCTGCCTGCACAGCCAGTGCAGTGGCACCCTAGAAAGGGAGCTACTGAACAACAGAGACCAGCCAGAAGACAGATATGAGGAAAACAAGCGTTTATGCTCCCTGCCATATGTATTTGTTGGAAGCCATGAGTGGTTTCCACAAGGCACATTCCTGAGAAACAGACAAGGAGTTGAAGAGGCAGAAAGTGGCACTAGGCACTACTCAACTTTTCCTGCCCTTCCAGATCTGAGATTCTGGCTCGGTTTGCCTGTATTATCTGCCCTCATCAAAGGCACATCCCACACAGGGTAATACATAACTGTTGATCCAACCCTACAAGCAGTGACCTGTCTTCTCCCAAACCTTACAGGCTTCCTGCATGTTCCTCTCTCTGAATAAAGGGGTTCAGCTTCCAGTAACGTTTCCCTTGACAAGCAAAGCATTGCTAAGCATGAAACACTTCTTTCCCTCCTCTGTCAGTCAGCACTGCAGGTTCTCAGCAGTCAGACACCTGAATCCTACAAAAGATGATGTGCCAGGAGCATGTTCTCTTTCCCAAATACTGTTTTTAAGACATCTGAAACAGCACACCTCTCATCTTGTCACCAGAGGTGAGCTCTCAGCTACTGAGAGCCTGCCTTTTCCCCTAACTTTAGAATATAGGTCATACAGTAATTTTGAAATACCACTGTAAAGCTCTGCACAAACATTTCTTCTCCAAACAGTTGTAACATATATTAGAACTGTAACATATATCAGAACACATTAGCAGAAATTCAGTGGTATGGGCTCTAAGAGCCAGACTGTGTCCAAAGTAGACCGTCCATCAACCTGATTTTGGTGCTGCATATGTTACTGACCAAACAAATCAGCAGGGATTGGTGACACCTGCTGATTTTACACCTGGGAAAAGAGATATATAGAGAGAGGTATAGAATGATAAAGGAATTATATATAGATATATATATAATGATGTGGCTCTTAACAGGAGGTTGTTTTTCCACCTCAATCAGGACGAGCCTCTACAGAGACTTGCAGCACTTCCCTGAGCCAGCAGTCACAGATGTTTCTTCTGGGCTTGATAATGAGGCCCTGACTCTGTTTGCATCAATGTGTCTTCTTCAGTCATGATAGAATTCCCATCAATGTCACATCGATATTTGTGGGGACTGCAATTGCCTTAGAAATATCCAGAGTAAAGCTGTATCAGAACTTGGCTCTTACTAACTCCTTACCCAATCACACAAATGCAGATGCTCGGCCAGGAGAGAGGGAGAAGCTTGGGGAGAACAGTATCATATAGTATGTATTATCAGCATCCCTACTGAACAGGATTTCTGACCATTTCAGTGAAAAAGAAACAATCACTTATACCAGTAGTGTAATAAAACTGCTTACAAGATAATGCACTCTGAACTCTCCTTTAACTTCTACCATCAGAAGAGGTCAGCTCACTTAGAGTTTTAAGCTTACAAGGATAAAGTATCCCCTAAAATCTAGGGCCATCACCCTTCAATATAAATTTTATTTAAAATACTTCTTGTAAGTGAAGAGCTTCCCCTTTGCTTGTGTGTGCTTTGCCTTCTTGGTGTTTGCAATGAAGGTGACATTCCCAATATCCCGAAAACCACCAGAGACAAATAGGCCCATTAGAGAGTCAGAGGAGCTTCTTTACTTCTTTATCTCACCCGTATATGTAATAATTTTGATTTTTTCATCATACCACATGATATCACATCATGTATGTTCAGCTAGTCAGCAATAGTGAACACACCAGTATTTCAGTGCCCATTGTTTTGTGCTTGTTTGTTTTCCTAAAAGAGACAAAGGGGCAAAAAAGTTATTTGTAGTGGGAGCAACACTTGGAGTAACACAGTTGCTCGGCATGTGCTCCTCCAAGTACAATACTAGTGACCTTTATATGAGTTACTAACTTAAAAATCTTGAAAATCACACCCAAATTAACTTTCACAATGCAGCTCTTGGTATGAAGGACCAACACAGAACCCAACTGCGAGATCAGTAACCACTAGGGTATCATTAGTGTCTTGAAGTGACCAAAAAGAATTGATGATTTTGTGAGTATCATGCAAAAAAGAAGAATCCTGTTTGAATTACATAACAGATGTTCGCTAGGATCCACCATGCAGCCTGCATACACAGTTATGCTAATTTGGCACTGTTTCCCTTCAAGTTAGCTCTGAGTCATTAGAGCACGCAGCTAGTAGGTCCTTCTGTCTAACTAATAATTGCCTATTATTGATATTAATTAACATTTTTTGCACCTTCCCTCCGTTTTGACCTAGTATCTGTTGGTAGTCTAATCACAGTGGCCTATTAAAAGTCAAAATACGGAGGCCTATAGCAGTCACGAGCCATTTATCAAAAAGCAAACAAGGCCAATTAAACAGGCAGCCAGACAGTTGTCTTGATTTGCCGCTGACTGTTTCTTGATCACCATTATAAATTGCTAATCGGGCAGAAAGTGCTAAGCAGTGCATCTGCAGGGGGTGGTTATTGCTCATTCCCTGCCTGGTGACAGGTGAGGGAGGGTAGTGATGGTCTTATTGATGTGAACTGCCCATCAGTTGGTAGTTATTGTTAAAGTTCATGATGCTACAGCTGATCCTTTCCTGCTGAGAGTCAATCAAATTAATTAGTGCTAGAAATTCTTCTGTATTATTCTAACATAGAAATATGGAAGGAACATACTGTAATTTAGTTCTAGAGGCACTGGGAAGAAAAAATCTCCGTGTATTACAGAGGATACGGAAAAAAAAAAAAAAGGAAAAAATCAAATATTGCTTCTTCCATTATTTTATAATAAGGGCTGCAGCTAAAGGTTTTTATAGCCACAGATCAAGAGATCATAATAGAAGCATATTGACAGATTTTTTTTCTGCAATACTCCAAGGAACTGGCTGTAGCAGGAAAATATATCAAAACCTTATCATCAGAGCTGAGATCTTCTGTGAAAAATCAATAAAGAGTTATACATGGTTTGAGTTTAAACAGTTCTCTGTAGTCATTTAAACATAGTGCATCTGTGCAGCTTTTTACCTCTGGAGACTGGTGTAGCCTAGCAACTGCAAGGCTTAAACCGATTAACTACAAATGAAGTACTGTACGCCTATCAAAGCAATTGCTCATGGTTGCCTTTGTTGCAGGGGCTGAGCTAATTGAACATGATACAGTATGAAGATAATTAACACCCATGAGTTTGTTAATTGCCTGTTAGCATTACAACACAGTCTCTGCATTTCTTTTTGCCTTGTTCTTCTGCAGCATATTCCTCCCTTAAAAGGGTGCAGGACTTATTTAGTTGGCAATGATATCTTATAGTTTATTAACCCTTTTCAAAGGGAAAAAAAAATAACTCACATATAGTAATGAGGCAAATACATGCTCTTGTCAAACACAAACTCCCGCTTAGTCCAAGCAATTTAAGGGAGAAGAAATTTGGTTTACATAGACTATACAAAATATGTTTATTTTCAGAGCTAATTTATTTCAAGCAATTTAGCCATTATAAATGCTTTAAAATATCTTTTGTGGGCTGCTTTTATGACTCAGCTGCTCTGCCTTCTAAACTGAACGATAAATGTCTTTTAGGGTTGGAATATTAATTGAAGGCAGCATCTGGTCAGCAGCTGACCTCCCATACTTGTCTTTGTTGGCTATCCAGTTAAAACTAACAGCTTATTTGCTTTATTTACCAGCTTCTCTTTCCGTTCTAGGGGGAGGAGGGCTAAGCTCAATTTTACTTATGCCAAAAGGTAGTGTCAACTAATACAAAATAAAATTGATTTTCCACAACCTATTAATCTGATATAGATTTAATCTGAGCAAATTCCTTTTGAATTGGTTATTGTGCTTGGGAAAGTATTTCATTTATTATACTATCTTCTAAATTTGTGAAGAATGCACATGAAAGCCCATAAAGACAATGTAATGCATGCCGTAAAACTATATAGGGCACTTCCTTATAAGGAGGCAATGCTTAAAGGAAAGCAAAATACAAGCAAAACAGACAAAAACAGTAGCATTTGGTTGCCATAGGCAAGCCTCCACTGCTTAATCACTACTTTTCCAACGTTGAATGTAAATGCCTTGATTGTGTCACAGTTGTTTAGAGTAGATTTTCTTAAATGATCTTGGGTTTCTGAGCTGTTACTGTCATAGTTAATACTCGCAGAGAAGCTGTTCCCTTGAGGAACACTACTAGTGCCCAATTACAAGTTCCATCATCAATCATAAGTATTATTTATTCAGCAAAATGAATTGCTAATTAATAACTGATGAGCATTATGGCCTTGAAGTCTGTAACACTATTAATTACCTTGGCAATTGGGATTCTGCTGGTGTAGACTACCAAGCACATTTTCTCAACAATTAGTACAGCAAGATTACAAGGCGCATACCTGCTACGATAACAAGGGGGTGATGATCTCTAAGGCTTTTAGAGAGCCATGTAGCGTCTGCAAAGAATAAACAAGATTACAGCCCTACTGTGCTGGACTGTATCCTTAAAGTTGTTCAGTCACAAAGTGAAAACTGTTTTGTGCAGTGTGTTGACTGGAAGAATTGGCATTGCATCCTAAAATGAGTGTTCCTGCGAGGAAGCAATGTGGTAGCAGTCTGCTCAGGGTAACACTGCTGCCTTGCTCTCAGTACCCCATGGCTGGTGTTTGGCTGGTGCAGTGTGCTGTGATTAGTACACTGACCTGTGACTTTAGACCTCTAGCAACTGCCACCTCCATGGTCTGATAGTGGTTACACATTAACATCACTGTAAAACTGAATATTTAATGAAAGAAGAAGAATACAACCTACAAAAAAGCAGCTTTTTCAGTGACTTTGGTATTCACAATGCTGACACTATGTTGCTATACAAGTTGATGATTTACTCCTCACAGCCATCTTCTGCTTTCTCTTCCACTGCTGTGCCACCTTGAATTTTGAGTGTAGATTCCTTGGGGCAGGGACTGGATCTATATTTGTCTATAAAGTATCCAAAATATCTATGGAATTGTGCAAACAACTTGAATATTGCCCAATAAACTGCAAGACTAAGACCAGCTCCTGCCACAATGCCAAGATTTGTTTTCTGATTGTCAATAAAAAAAGTTAAGCTATTGCAAGAGCACAGCTAAGCTCCTAGACTATGTGAATCCTGCACAGTGATAAAGATAAAAATTATTATTGTGGAACACTGAGGACTCTAATGTGGTATATATGCACTATAAAAACACAATTTCCAGCTGCAATACAAAAGCAAAGGCCTATATGAAAACCATCATATATGCATCTGTTTTCTTTAAAGTGCTGAAACAGGCTGGAGGATGTTGGAAACATGTGCTGAGTCTATCTTTTCTGTACCGCTTTGATAGCAGGCTGGTGGCCAGTCCCTACTGTCATTTTAACTCCTTACCCAAGGCTAAATTTTGCCTTCATCAAACAATAAAACCAACAGCAGTGTTTGTGCCATGCAGGAAGGAGACGTCTGCCTTCTCATCAAGAGGAGGCTATTTGCTGCAGTTATCCAGCACGAAGCTGGTAATGTACCCTCATAATGGTTAAATAATCAGCTCTGTTGGAAATCTCAATGTACTGGACGATTTTCAAATAGCAAAGCAAAAGCCCACTAAAGCCGTCTTGCTCATCACTGCAACTATCTTTATAGGAAAGTTTCCACATTTTGAGCCTAGATAGCACATCTCTGATTTGTGTATGTGAAAAAGAACATGAATGCTCTTTCCTGAAAAAATTACAGTCACAGCAATGATCCCCATGATCTTTGTAAAGAGAAATCTCCTTGCCTTTCACGGGTGGCTTACACATAGACAATTTTATTTGGAGATGGGATTTCTTTACCTTTTCTTCCTAAACCAAATGGTTTCTACTGAATGTTAAACTACTTTTTTGTCTCTGTATTTGCCTCATGATTCTCTTAAAAAGAAACTATATGGAAAGTAGAATAGGGAGAGAAAGTTTCTTGCTCATGAAAACTGCCTTCATATGAAATACAATGCATTTACAGTTAAGTGTAATGTGATCAGCTTTCCTTTTATCCTACAAATTGTAAAGTCTGCTTGGATCCATTGACAGTCAAAAGGAGGAGAATGCAGTGTGCTTCAGAATAAGACCACCAACTCACAGACCACCACCATTCCCAACTCAGCAATTTTGGAATCAACTGAGTTGGAGAGGCTTTGCTAGAGGAAATCCTTGATCAGGGTACGTTGTTTTTCTGTTGTGCTAAGATGTAAAACAACCTAGGCAAAAAGACAGCTTCACTGATTCAGGGAATGAGCACAATCTATGGTCAGGATTTGTTCCCTTTACCCAGAACAGTCCTCCACCACTTTTTTGGCAGACCCCATGCTGTCTGACATGCTGACATATCTCCACATCATGACAGCATACCATAAAAACAAAAGTCTGGAAGCAAAACAGCTTTAACAATATTTGACCATCTGGCTTCATTTGTTTTCACTTGGAATCTATAGAGAGTAAGGGGCCTTGGCTGTGATCTCCTGGGATCTTGCCCAAACACGGGGCCACTGCTGGAAAATTTCCCCAGCTGAGTCCCAGTCCCAGCCTGATGCACACCACCTCAGTGCCTACAAGTCCTGAAGACTCCTGAGTGGACCAGATCCATTTTGCTAGAAGCAGCGTGCCCATGTCATAGAGGAAATTAATTATGTGTGTATGTATGTGTGTATGTATCATAGAAAGGCTTGGGTTGGAAAGAACTTTAAAGCTCACCTAGTTCCAACATGCTTGCCATGGGCAAGGACACCTTCCACTAGATCAGGTTGCTCAAAGCTCCTTCCAACCTGGCCTTGGGCACTGCCAGGGATGTGGCAGCCACAGCTTCTCTGGGCAGCCTGTGCCAGTGCCTTACCACCTTCACAGTGAAGAACTTCTACTTATATCTAATCTAAATCTACCCTCTTTCAGTTTAAAACCATTCCCCCTTATTCTATCACTACATGCCCTTTTAAAAAGTTCCTCTCCAGATTTCTTGTAGGACCACTTTAGGTACTGAAAAGACTGTTACAAAGTCTTCCCAGAGCCTTCTCTTCTCCAGGCTGAACAGCCTCAACCCTCTCAACCTGTCTTCATAGGTGTGGTGCTCCAGCCCTCCGACCATCTTCATGGCCCTCCCCTGGACTCGCTCCAACAGATCCATGTTCTTCTTATGTTGGAAGCCCCAGAGCTGCACACAGCACTCCAGGTAGGGTCTCACAAGAGCAGAGTAGATGGGGTGAATCACCTCCCTTGAACTGCTGGTCACTCTCCTTTTGATGCAGCCTAGGATACAGTTGGCTTTATCTGTGTTTTGGAGTGTGCCACCAACCCCTGAACAGCAGCTACTGATGGAGCAGGTGGCAAGCAGGACATACGAAACAGCAACCATGTAGGGGTTGATCAGATATGAACTCTTTTGCTCCTAAAAGACATCATGTGCCTTTGCTAGGAGATAGCCCTGAAATGCACTAAGGGAACTATCACAGAGTTGGCTCAGGCAAAGCCGTCCTGAAGCCAAATCATTCTAAAGCATTATTATCTTTTCAGAAAACTATGTTTGAGTGGTGCCAACAGGAACCCTGGAAACCCATAAACTCACTCAAGACAGAAAAAGCTGTGATATATTTTAGCTGATAACAAAAAACATTTCTTTTTACTCATTACTAAATATTGCAGGAATCTGTAAATTGACAATGTTCGCTGGAAAATGCTGCACAATACTCTGGGATAGTATTGCTTGAAAAGATGAAGCATTTTTGCTCTGTCTCCAGTTCTACTTACTTTAAATAAAGGGAGGCAATCATTTGAGGTGTGGGCTACATTTGTAAAGCTTAATCCTAGAAGTATCTAGGTCTGGAGGAAAAACCTGTGTTGAATTTTGCATTTCATCTTAAGAAACTTCTACAGACACCTCAAACTCCAGGAAGCATTTAAAGTTTACAGTCAGAATTGCAGAATAAAAGGATCCCATTTTACAAATAATACCTATTATAAATGCTAAAGCTGATAAAGTTTACATTTTGTTTCTTTCAATTCCTAGCCAGTGCAGCATGTAAACTAACCATGAGGTGTTCAGATTAATATCTTTTCCTTATTTCACAAAATATAAGGTAACAGATTTTCTATTCCCTAATTGAAGACAAAATAAAAAAGACAAACAGCAAAATTGCCTCCCAGTAAAATCACTCATTTGTTCAGTTTCATCAAGCTGATATTTGGTCCTCCAGAGACATGCTCATCTCTAGAGAGTTCTTTTAAGAAGTTACCAAGGAAGTTAATGGAAGACTGAAGCTAATGGCACACTCCAGGGAAAAGAAACTGGAAAATCGTGTTCTAAAAAGCAGCATGAGCTGTTTGAGACGCGCATTGCAGAAGCCTTCAGCACGCCTGTATGACTAGCAAACACATTTCACTGTGAATTTCCATTCCCTTCTTCAACCGACTTTCTTCCTGCAAAATTCCTCTTCATTTTAAGCTATCTACAGCAATGTTTTATCTGGATTCAACAGGGTGTCTACTTAGCACTGCTTACAATAAAGGCCTGGTTTAAAAATAAATTGGTTTATGTTATAGGCAGTAGGGCAGCTTGCAGTACTAGTTTATTGTACAGGCTCAAAATTTTGATTCTTGTCAAAAAGAAACATAAAGCCAAATAGAGTTTACAAAAGTGAATTTCCTATTTCCACTTATAGTTTTTGTAACTCAGGATTTTGTATAAGATCCTTTTGATGAATTAAGCACACAAAACTTTCAGAGAAAAGGCTCTACATCTTCCTTTATGAGCAGCAACAAACCTAGATCAGAATAAACCTTTCTAAAAAGATAACGTGATGTTTGTTGAGCCCTGTACTGAACTGCTGAAGGAAAAAAATAGGGGAATGTAAAGAAAATGAGATGGAGTGTTGAAAATCCAAAAAATGAGTAAAGCTTATTTTATAACTAAAGCTCAGTGTAGAACAATAGTGTGTAATGGAGAAAGTGACAAAAGAACCCAGAAGTCTAAATTAATTGTACAAAACACTTACTAAAATAGAAACACTTTTCTAGGAGGAGGCTGGGTAGAGGAGGGTGGGGAAAATATTTCATAGAGGAATACACAATCCTGAAGGGAACAGAAATGAGATTTTACAAGGCTGTTTGAGCTTATGTCAAACACAAGAACAAAGGAGCATAAACTAAAGCTAAGGGAAGGGTCAGACCCTCAAGGAATTTAGGCAGAATTTCTTTAGATAGGGAGTAGTGAATATATAGAATAAAAGGCAAAGGGCAGCAATAGAGGAATAAAAAACCCTCAAAACTATTTCAAATAGTTATAAAACAGAAAGAGAACTCTAAAAACAGTAAGAAGCATTAAGAGCAAAATTGCTAACAGAAGAAGGAGAGGTAAATGATCAGGCTTATTTTCCCTCTAAGGCTGTTTTCTATTTTTCTTCCTCACAAAGGTGAGGCAAGGTGAGTGCTGCAGAAGTCCCTCGTGATAAAGAAATACACCATCTCATCACCAGCAGGACTTCTGGCCACCCAGACCCTGGTGACTTTATGTTCTTACTCAAGTACTTGCTTATCATCCCTTTATTAAAACCTGAAGCCCTCAGATCCCCATCAAGCTGCCAACTGTCTCCAAAGCCACCCAAAATCCATAGATGCCTTCCAATTTTCAACACTGAATTTTGAAATGTTCTTAAAAAGCCTGTTTCCAGGCAGGTCCTGACAATCTTGACAAGCTGGGAAGCTTACATCCCTGCCTCTCCCTATTGCTTATTGGAATCCATAAACAAGCTTTTCTTCTGTTTACACCCTGAGCTCACAGCCAATCCAGAAGATGCAAGTCACACATGAAGTACAATGGGAGGAGGCAGCAGCATCACCACTCAAGGAAGATGCCACAGCAGGGAATGAAACTCAGGTTTCACTGTTCCCAGAGGGTGCCTGGCCCCACGGGCTATTTGGGTTTATTCTTGCCACTGTCCAGCCCAGGAAATGTAAGTTCTTCTCTACAAACTTCAGGAGTTTCTACCAGGGAGTACAAAGTTCCCATATTCTAATCCTCACTTCAGTTAGGAGCTCTCCTGAAGAACAAGATGCTACCCTGAAGACCCCGCCACAGTAAGGTTTGTAGGGAGACAGGCTCCCACATGCCTAGTGAACACAATGGAACCTGAGCCTTCACAGAAGAGGACACCACCACCACCTTGCTCAGGGGCCCCTGAGGAGGAAGGATTTCCTTCTGCCTGGCTCAACAACAACCAGCTATTTTCTGAAATGCTTTTCTGTCCAGAGCAAAAGACGCGCATCCCATGGGCACTACACCTGAGAGATGGAGAGGCTGGGGAGTGTGTCAGCTCCACTGGCACTCCTGCACAGGGCTCCTACTGCCCACTCAGGGCTGGTTGTGGTGATGCTCTAACTTCTAGGTATAAGACATACTGCTCTTCCAGTCCTCACTCCTAATGGGGATTGAGCCCTTCAGACTAAAATCCCCATTAGCTGTTGACACATTTCACTCTCACCAATTTCAGCAGGGCTGAGTAGTCAAAGCCGCTTTCGTGCTCTAGGTTTAAGCAAATTGAGCTTGTAAACAATACACATGAAACAGTAAAAGCACTGATAAAGGTGTATACTTCAGTCTCCTGCTTCTGGAGCTTCCTTGGCTGCATGCCTGAAAACATTTTGCCCAAGCTAAACAATCTGCAGGCAGCAGTTTACACTGCTCCCCATGGACAATCACTCAGCAGCCTAATATATTTCAGTAATGATTTTTTCCTAAGATTCAGCTTAAATTTTCTCTTGCTTAATTTCACCCCATCACTCTTAGTTATACCTTCCTGTACTGTCCTAACTATTATCTCTCTCTTTTTTCTTTTTTTTTCCTTTTGAGTTCAGGCTCCCTTCAAACTTATCTGTGTTTCCCATCAATCATTTTCTAGCAAAGTCATAGATATGGCACTTAGCTTTTTTTTAATCTTTCCTCATCATTTGGTCCCTTCTGCTCTGATTGCTTTGTTGCTCCTCTCACCTTCTCAGCAGTTTGTCAATATCTTTGTAACGATGCTTTTTCCAGGATCTCATACAATATTGCAGGTGTGGCCTGAGACTGACACCTACCAAGTCTATTGCCGCTCTAATGTAATGTCCTTATACATAAAAACCCAAACTGTTTCAATTGCCTTTATTTCTGCCCTGGCATTCCCAATTCACTAAAGACACACAGCCTCAGCAATAAATACTGTGGGTTGTAGGACCCAGTTTTCAAGAGGTCCCTGCTTCAACTGCAACACTAGCTTGCAAAAAAAGGCCAACACCAAGCTGTTTCCAAACCCGGTCTTTGTCTGCAAGCCTGCTGAGAGCGTGGTCCCAAAGGAAAGCAATAAATGCCTAAGAAAAACAAATCAATTGGTCTTGAGGGGTTTTTTGGAAAACTGTCTGGATCATCACCCCAATCAAATTCAGTTGGACAGTCCTGAGCAACCCAGCACAGCCCCAAAGACCCTTCAGCTGCAGCACACAAAGCAGTGACATTTTCACATGCGAAACTTCGTGCGAAAACAGGAGAAGGTCCATTTGAAAAACTTCAGGGCTTGCTGTGGATCCTGTTTTTCACTCAGGAGGCTGGAGCTGGAGTACATAAAGGGCAAACCTGTCATCTGTTAAACAAAATACCTAGGGAAAGCCAAGCTAAGCCTCTGAATCACAGTGATGCCAAAAGCCCTCTGCTCCAGAGCTCTGCCAAACTGCTACCAGCTCACCCACAGCCCTAGCACACACACAAACATAGGAAGACTGCCAATCCTGTTCCTTACCACAGAGAAAGAGAACTGTACTCCCATCAATAAAACTTTAATAAAATTACCCCATTTTACACAATGGGACACAATAAATTACATTTTCAGTAAGGTCTGACAAACCCCTATTGATAACTTTCAGAAATTTATTCCCTTGCTCCCATTTCTCCACATGCAGCTTAAAAAAATAACACATTTCCATGTAACCACATTACATACAGCCTATCTCCTGGGACGTAGTGTTCCTATAATTCAACTAAAGAGAACTGGAAATATAAACCTTAGTTTCTATTTAAACCCACAGCTCAGGCAGTAAAGCACTAACCCTCTGCTCACCAGGTATTCATTTGAACCATAAGACAGAAACTTCACAGAGAGATACCACATTCAGTAATTGTTCAGAGGGGAGAAAGGGGAGGAAGAGTATTTAAACTCATTATCCTTAAATTAGCCCACACCTGAATAGTTGCATCTGAAATAAATTAGCAGGTAGGCCTGGCTCTTCCTTGCAAAAGAAAGCAAAGTGAGTGAGTTCCCAGTCTCAGTTCCTCCATGTAGCTTTCAGAGCTACATATAATCATCTGTTTCTTCGTATTTTGTTTTTTTCCCAAAGACTTATCCCTCAGAGCCTGATCATCATTAACTAAAATCTCTCCAGTTGCATTTGCTATTCACTTCAGTAACGCCCAAGTGATCAAAATCAGGCCTATGGACTTGCTGTGCTTCATACCGAATGAAAGAAAAGTTAGTGTGCATTAATTCCAGCTTAGTGGAAGACACTGTGAAGAAAAATTTCCTTTTGCACCTTTATTTAATTTAGTTTGTTTAAGTTTTACGCACATGCAAAGCCCTGGTAAGACAGAGTGTGGGTGTATAGAGACAGTCATGGAGAGTGAAATTCCAAGCCGAAACTCGTTTCTGCTCATTAGCTGAGCAGCATTACTTCTACCTGCTCTTAACCTACAGTAATTACAGAATTGAGCATGTGAGCTTAAACCATTCATTTCAGTTCACCCAAGGGACAGGGCCAAGCCACATAAATTCCTGAGACACAAGATGCTAAAACCAAAAACGACTCCATGAGCGTCCCCTCCTCCGCCTGTCATTTGTATTTGTTTGTGCAAATCCCAAGGCAGTTACAAATTTCAGGGATTAGCTATTCTCTTGAAACCTGCAGTGAAGTATGGTCATGGCTGGTGAAGAGGTGGGACAACACAGCTGGTCTCTGTTGGTATCTCTCTGGATCAAACGTAGATATTGCATGTGTAGTTGGTATCAGTTACGACATGGGAAAGTAAAACAATTTACTTCATAAGCCAAATTTGTAGAAAATAGTTGCCAAGCCAGTTTAAAATAATGATCCATCTAATGCAGCAGAGGGGGATTCCTACCAAAGCTTCAGGGCTTTTAGAGGAAATGCAAGAAGCCCATAGCAGGCAAAGAGAATAAATGTACATAGGAGAGATCTTTTCCTGTATCGTCTTGATTATTCATTTTCTTAGACCCTGAAACCCAAGAGTTGACTTTCCCCTAAAGCCATTTACCCTTTACCTAAAATAACACAGAAAAGACTATGTAAATGTCTAACTCTCAAAATTCACTAGCTACCTGGCTTGAACTGCACCTCATTGCAATAAGCTTTTTAAGATGAGCTCAAATATCTCCTTTTTTAGGCTGAAATGTGCATTTTATCCATTTAATTGGTTGTCCTTTTATTCACGAGAAGAGGCAAAGTGGCTCTGGGTTTACCTTCTCAATAGCATCTGTTACCCATTTTACCTCTGTCATGTCCCTTCTTGTTTATATTCATCTAAATTAAATAGTACCAATCTTTTCGCTCTTCATTCAGAAGTCTTTTCACATCTTCACAAATTTCCATCATCCCAGTACAAGCTCTTTTATTCCTGCTGTTTCCTTTTTGAGTCGGAGTAATGAGAACTGAACACAAAGAGAGGTTTTTATAATAATGCAATTCTAATATTCTTGCTATTATTTCACTCTCCCAACTGATACCTTTTATTTGATTTTTAACCACTGCAACGAATGGAGGGGAGCCCTTCACTGGGCTGTCCAGAATGATGCCCACATCTCTTTCACACGTGGTTACTGTGGATTGGGAATCAGTAATGTGATCGTAATCTCTGCCATCTCCGCTGATGCTGAGTGCCCGGAGCCTCTGTTTATTCATTCTGTCAGACCAAAGAAGCTGATTGCATTTACTACTCTCCTAAGGCCAAGCCCCAAGGATTTTAGTCCTTATATTAAATCAAACTTGTCCTGAAGGCAGTGGGAGTTTGCCAGAGCACAAAGACTGAGTCAAACTCAGTCCTTCAAACTCAGAGCAGCTCAGACCTTGTTCATAACGAGCACTGCAGGGCCGGAAGGTCAGAGGAGTGGGAGAAGCTGTAATTGCAGAACATTTATTGTCAGATCATCAGCACAGTGATTCCATACCTTGCAAATCCTCCCCCCTCAAGCCCTTCACTTCTGTTCTGCTGGTTATGAAAAGTGAGACTGCAGAAAGCTTTAGAGACAGCAAAAGCACACACACACACACACACGTCCCCCCTGGCTTAGCTGGAAAGCAGCACAGCACCGGCCCCATACACTGACTCAGTAACACCGCCTGGGGTGGCTTTGCGGGGGTGTCGCTCCTTCCCCTAGAGCCCTTCTCAAGTGCTATGTTCTGTTTCCCATTACCTAAAATCAGTCACAGGTTTGCCATTCATTACAAGCAACCGGTGGCTTACTGTATTTGAGAATGGAGGCTACCCTTAGCAAGCATTTCTGGCAACCACACCCTCTCTTGGTCAGGCTGGTAAGTGGCACACCTCTAGCCAGATGTGCTGACAGGCTGCACGGTCTAGAGGCCAAGGCAGAGAGCAGGTCATGCTGGCAGGATCTGGCCTCAGAAAGAGCCTCAGCAGCTTATCCTCAGTCATGGCAGCACTGAGGACACAGAGCAGCAGAAGTCAGTACCAATGACCATAGGAAGATCCTGCTGACGCACCGGGATTTGGTACAATTAGAACTCCTTTCCCAGCCAGGGAAAAACCCCCAGATGCAACATCTGCATGAGTCATTGCATTTGTCCTCTCAGTCTGCATGGCCCAGAGACCTGCACTGGCATGTGCTGACCACCTCAGATTTGTGAGGAAACACGGTTTCAGTGACCCACCAAAAATTTCCTCAGTTCTCCTAATTGTATACACTTTTATGCATATATGGACTCCTATACCAGGTTCTTCTTATAACCTAGGAGAAGCAATAGGATTTTATTGACTGTTTCAAATATATATTTGCATGCATTTCTCTAGCAGATACTTGTAACGCATTGTTAGGCACTGAGCCACTTTGTCACTACATGTCATTAAAATAAAATTTAATAATCTGTATCCATCAACTGTAGCCACCATTGACCAACAGGGACCATCTCTCAGTCATCACACATTTCTAACGTAATGAATATATTTGTACAAAATACACAATGGGCATTTCAATTCCTAATACCACTGTCCCTGTGCCATTTGCATTTGTTATTTGTATTCATGAACATTTCCAGAACAAGGCAAGAAAATAAAATACTTATTTTTGTTCAGGAATTTGAGTGAGTTGTTGGACAGCGGATGGCAGGATACCTTCAAGATCCAGCCTTTCACATGACAGAATTGCACAACATCGAATAACAACAAAAACAAAAAAAACTAGACCAAAAGATAAAGGGAAGAAGACAGTGCAGGCATCCTGCCATTCTTTCTGTTAGGCAAAACCAGATGGGCTGAAATATGTTGCTGAGTTGGTATTAGAACATCAGTTTAAAAAATCATTTCATATTAGGCCTGACTTCCGGAAAGGAAACACAAGAAAAAGGTAGTAAACCAATGTTCTGCTTCTCCAGGTCAGGTATCCTGCTCTTCGTATGGTCTTGTTTTCCTAATGTTTTCATTTAGCTTCTCTTTTGATATACTTGTTATTTTGCACAGCCATGAGGAGAAGACAAAGCATCTTCTGGAACATGATGCCATGCTCAGGATCACTCAGTGATGTCTCAGGCCCTAGAAGTACTTAATTCATGCATTTTTTTAACTCCATTTCAAGCCAATAGTCATATACAACTATGCTATACACAACATGCTGAAGAAAAGCAGCATCTATTAATTCAGATGTTGTGTGACTTTATGTAATAGAACAGGACATGAGAGCAATTAAAATACTAACCCACAGCAGCCCTCATCCAATTTTGGGCTTAGTACAGAAGAAAATCTCAAATGAATGACGAACGTGGGTTATTTAAAGATCTGTCAGATGACACAGATATATCTGTTTTGCCAAAAAAAATGCAGCTTTAATCTCAGACAAGGTTATCTCACTAACTTTTTGTTAACATCAGGTACTACTTGCTGCAAATTAGTTATGCACCATGGGAACCCTCATGTTGCATAAACAACACACACAAAAAGTTGCTTGTCATCTACAGCAGCAAAAACTACCCAAAATCAGTTCTATACTTGATAATTTAAATAATAGGTACAGAGCCATGAACTAGATCTTATCCCAAACCCACAGCACAAGACCACAGGGCAGAGGAGACAATTATTTCCTCTAGATCTTGGGCACAGGCAGTCCCTGCCCCAACTTACCTTCTACCCACCACCATCAGCTAAGCCTGTTAGAAGTGGTACAATGGGTATGTATTGTGAGATAATGAACAGCTAAATTAGATTGAAATTTGACCTTAAAAAATCCATTCTGGGCACAGATTCATTCTTCCCCAAAGCATTTTGACTACTGGCAGGGCTCTAGGAGTACCCTATGTGATCTGCAAGCATCCGCATTTTTCTCTTCTCAATCCCAGATTTGTGCTGTGATGCCCCAGATACAGCCACAGACAGCAAAGAGTTAAACTCCCGTGTGTTGCGTGAGATTAAGGTTAAAAATTGTTGAACTGCTTAGAGTTATTTTTCACCAGGTCTTTTTGCATTGTGCAACAAAAGAGGGTTTGGGAAACAACTAAAATAGTTGTGCTAAAGGCTAGCAGAGAAAGGATACAAAAATGAGATTGAAAGTAATAGGCCTATAAATCTGACACCCAGTGCCCTGGTCTTACAATGCGATCTGCACCCGCAACGAGACCGATTGATTTCAGCAGGTCCCGTACCTGCGCAAGCGCCTCTCACGCATGGCCCCTGGCAGGGCTGGGGCTTGCACTGCTGCAGCATCAACACAGCCCTAGTTTGGAACAGCTTGATCACATACTGTGCAAGAAGTGCGTGTTTCCAAAGTGCTTTTTGCAAGAAAGCATGTCCATGAACCATTTAGACTCCCTGTATTTTCATAACGCATTTGTTGCTGCCTCACTACCATCATTGCCTCTGAACTGTTTATGCACCACACAATGAATGGGTCTTGCACAAGCACATATTCCTGTCTCTCGACAAAGTTACCACAAACATTCATTGAAGTTTATTGAATACCACGGCTAAATAACTTTTACTAGTCATTTGAATGACTGAATCAGGTCATTCACACAATTGGCTGCTTCAATAGTAAAAATTAAATACTTAATTTTTTTCTCAGTTTTTGAAATAGTGCAAAATATTATGATGAACTGCAGTTTTCTAATAACATCAATAGGTGGTGCTCTCAATTTCCATAATGGTCCACTATAACTTCAGTTGGGAAAGAAAATATGAGCTGGCAACATCATATCTAAGCTTTCAAAAGCTGCAGTTCTTTGTTATGGCATGTTAGCAAGTATTCTCTGCAAGACCTAAAGTTAATGTGTCAAAAAGACAACTCATCCCTCCTTTTATTCTCCCCAAAGACTCGGCAATTCTGCAAAGTTTTCATGCCAAACTTGGGCCAGATTTTCCAATGTTTTCAGCATGTTGTGCAACAACCTCTTGAAAATGTTGCCAGATTATCACAGAGCTACTGAGATTTGGATGGACAACCAACTCCACATGCTGGACATGAGAGAACTTCACCCTTCCTAAGTAAAAATGGGAAATGCGTAATTTGATAGACAAATGATAGCCAAAGAAGAATTGTGCTTCAAATTGACTTTTAAAAGCTGTTTATTTTCAAATATATTTTATAATACATTGTGGATAGACTGTATTCTAAAAGGAAACATGGAAGTGAAGTATTATCCTTGTGGATATATCCAAGCTGCATGCAGAAAAAAAGAAAAAAAAAAGAGTATTAATAATGTATTTTCCAAAACACAGGAACTTTGTGGGTTTATAAACCATACCCTTCTGAAATCACTATCTTTCTGCTATGCTATATATTTACATCTGCTGACTTAAATATTCCAAATATAGTAAGCAAGACATTATGACCTTCTCCTAATTGAACAAGACAGACAAGAGTGCATGTTACAATACATCTATATCTGTGGGAGAGAGAGAATGTGCACACAAGACAGCGTGGGTAATGAGATCTTCTCTGCTATTACAAGCAACCTACGGCTCTGGGGCACACGGCTCTCAGGGCTACTTAGAGAATTCAAAAACGGCTCAGTTAAGTTCTCCATCAGTCTTTATCCGAGAAGTGACCTGTTATGTCCTGATGGCTGGTGCTGTTTCATTGCTGAGCGCTAGCTAGCTCACAGCAAAGAGCCTGCATCACCCCTCCCAGCCTTTAGCCCTAGCCAAGACTAAAATACTCATTTGGTCAGGCTCAGCTATGATCCAGTTTATGGCTGTTCCTTTGTTCCCAATGCTCAAGTGAAGAGGGTAAATTACTTCCCTTTGTTACAAT